>CM024576.1:5734878-5980752 GCA_014182395.1 Eucalyptus sp. ANBG9806169 | reverse complement strand
CCTTTCATAAACTATATTAGCGTGTCATGAGCGGATAGGTACTTTCATCTATGTTTGCCCTCCAATCATGTGTAAGTAATTGTGATTCATGTTCCTATGGGAAGAACTGGTTTTCTCCAGTGAAACTACTAAATTGTGTTGGATGAAATCCCTTAAAGTATTTTGAAGTTGACAAAACAAGCTTATCAGTCTAGTCTGAAGACTTACAGAATCTATTGACAAAGTCTGAAGATCAAAGTCGAAGACTTACGAGAATCTATTGACAAAGTCTCGAAGATCAAAGTCTGGAAGATCAAAGTCGAAGATTAAAGTCTACGAAGCTAGCAAGACTCAAGACTTATATTTTAAAGTCTACTCACAAGGACGGTTTCCGGGGACGACGTTTATTCGATCTTATACGATCTTTCTTCTAACGTCGATGGATATCTTTCTACTTTGGATTCAGCACTAAACGATCTAAGTTTTATATGGAATATGTTTAGATTCTTTGACGACTTCGCAACTTATATTTGGAAGGATCTACTTATGGAAACCGAGATCCCGATTGTATGGGCGAGCGGGATTGATGGGCTATCAACACTTACCTTAAAGAGCTCGAGATCTCTCTAATTGATTATGTCCAACGGGTTGATTGGAAGAACTTCTTTGGAAGGTGCCAACGGTACTGAAGGCATGAAGAAGTATATAAGAGAGATGCTCTAGTTGTTGAAGGGTGCGGATAGAAGAATTCCAAAGTCCGAAATCTCCTCTAATACTTTGCGATATCATTCTTTGAGCATTACATGTAATCAAAAAGAGATCATATTGTAGATCTTGAGGAAGTGTAGTAGAGTAATCTACACTTTGTGGACTCAAGAGCGTGAGATTGTAATCACTCTTATTGATTCTTAGTGAAATCCACTGAAGGGCATTTGTCCGTGCGGGAGAGTGGACGTAGGCTTGATCTAAGCCGAACCACTATAAACGGAGTCTTGATTCTCTATCCTTAATCCTTTATATTGTTATTTGCTTTCATTTGCTGCAATCGTTGACTTTAAATTATTCACATCTTATTTGATTTGAATTGTTAAAATTGCGATAAACACCTATTCACCCCCTCTAGGTGCTAATACTAGTTCTAACAATTGGTATCGAGCACGTGTACTTGTTTATAAGAAGTGTCTTTACTTCTAAGTAAAAGATCTATGGCTAGTATCTGCCTACGGGGTTGGTTGAAGGACAAAGCAACACCAGACCTCCATACTTTGATGGAAAAGATTACAGCATATGGAAAAATAAGATGAAGGCATTCCTAAGATCGAAAGATCCTTTGGAATGGGAAGTTGTTGATAAAGGAATTATTCTGTTTGCTGAATCGACTCGAGAGAGAGGAAAAGAACCTGTTGTTCCTATTCTTTTGACTCAAGAAGAAATTACCAAAAGACGAGACTCGACACCAAAGCTATTTACTCTTTATATTGTGCTTTATCCCCTACTGAATATAATAGAATATCTTCTTGTGATACAGCAAAAGAAGTATGGGACAGGCTTCACATTACCTATGAAGGAACCGATCGTGTGAAAGAAACAAGGATCAACATTCTCTTGGGACAATATGAAGTTTTTAAGATGAGATCGGGAGAATCAATTGCGACATGTTTAGTCGCTTTTACTGAAATTGTGAATGGTCTTGAATATCAGGGACATCCAATCTCAGGACATATGAAGGTCAACAAACTTCTTCGTGGACTCTCAAAAGACTGGAATCACATAAAAACCTCAATAAGAGAGACATAGAGGATTGCTCCACTTTCTGTAGATGAATTAGTTGGAACTCTTCAATCCTATGAAGTAGAACAGAACAACGAAGAGGAAGATTCAAAAGGTAAGAAATCTATTGCCTTAAAGTCTAATGACTATTCTGATGTTACAGATTCTGAAGAAGATCTAGATGATGAAGAACTGGCATTGATGATAAAGAGATTTAGAAAGCTGAACAAAAAAGGAAGGAAATTCAATTGGAAGAAACAAAATTCTCAAAGGTTTCAAAACGAGTCAACGAGAGGAAGATGATACGAATAAAGAAGTGACTTGCTTTGAATGCAAGAAAAGGGACACATCGGACCTAAACTGTCCTATGTTAAAGAAGAGAAAAGGGAAGTCCGAGAAAACGGGGAAGGCACTCAAGGCGAGACACGGAGTGATGCGAATGTGAAGATAGTGACAATGATTATGCCAATATTTGTTTAATGGCACGATCGGACTCGGACTCGAGACCTTGACTCGGACTCGAGACAGTGAACTCGAGGTAAGTAACTTGAAAATTCCTGTTAAAGTTTCTAAATACATTGATGAACTTTGTCTTAGTCGAAAACCTCTCTTAAGAGGATCTCCGAATTAAAAGGGAAAATTCTACTTTGAAACATAAGGATAAACTTATGAAAGAAAAGGTTGAAAAACTTGAAAAAGATGTTGTTATAGAAAAAGAAAACTCAGACAATATCTTAAATGAAAATAATCTTTTGAAAAAGATATGACTAACATATCAAAGAGATTTTCAAATGGTTCTGAAAAACTGGACAAGATTCTTTCGATACAAATACCATATTTTGACAAGTTGGGTCTTGGTATGACTCCGAAACTATTCCACTAATTGATTTTCCAAAGGTAAAAGAAAGAATTAAACAAAGACCAGCTAGAACTGTTTACAAAAACCATTTTCAGAAAGTCTTTGTAAAATGTTGGTAGAAGTGCTCTAAGATGTTCCAAATGTAAAAGTTCAGAACACTTCGAGAAAGAATGTCCTTTAGTTTGGAGACGTTAAAAGGAGTTGGGCTAAGACCTGTCTATTGTACTAACACTTTTGGACCCAAGATGGTATGGGTACCAAAAAAGAGCTTGAATTCTTGTTAATTGCAGGTTACTATCAAAAAGAAGATAAAATGGTATCTTGATAGTGGCTGCTCAAGACATATGACGGGGAGACTCAAACTGCTTCATAAAACTTATCCGGATAGACGGAGGAAAAGTTTCCTTTGGTGGTAACAATAGAGGGAAGATTCTTGGTCGAGGAACGGTGAAGATTGGGAGTTTGTCAATCAATAATGTTTCATTAGTTGAAGGATTAAATTACAACTTGCTTAGCATAAGTCGGTTGTGTGATTAAGTTTCAAGATCAACTTTCGGGAAGAAACGTGCTCGGAATCAAAGACCTTACTCAATCTTTTCTTGGTCGAAGACATGGAAATATCTATCTTCGGATGTGAATCAAGAAAGATCACAATGCTTAATATCGGTACAAGATGAAGCAAATCTATGGCACAAAAAGCTAGGCCATATCAACATGAAGCAAATCAACAAGATCTCTACAAAGAAACTTGTTCGAGGATTGCCTACTTTGAATTATTCAAAATCTGATCTATGTACACCATGTGTACTTGGGTAAACAAAGTTAGAAATTCTTACAAATCTATAAATAAAGTTTCCACTAATCATGTATTGCAGCTTTTGCATATGGATTTGTTTGGACCTACCGAACGAAAAGCATTGGTGGTAAAAGGTTAATGCGGTAATAGTGGATGATTATTCACGATTTACTTGGGTCTACTTTCTTTCAAGTAAGTCGGAGACTTTCTCTCCTTTTTCAAAATTTGCTAAAAGGTGCAGAATGAGAAAGGTCATACTATTACAAGCATTCGTACAGACCATGGAGGTGAGTTTGAAAATCAAGAATTTGCTAACTTGTGTGATGAATTTGGTTTTCAACATAAATTCTCTTCTCCATATACACCGTAACGAGAATGGGGTTGTGGAAAGGAAGAATAGATCTTTACAAGAAATGGCAAGAACTCTTTTAATTGGAAATCAAGTTTCTTCAAGGTTTTGGGCGAAAGTGTTTCAACTGCTTGCTATATTATAAACCGAGTGTTTTTAAGACCAATTCTTGAGAAAACTCCTTATGAAATTTTTAAAGGAAAGAAACCAATAATTTCTTATTTTCAAATATTTGGTTGCAAATGTTTTATTCTAAAAAATGCTAATGATCGTGTTGGTAAGTTTGAAGAAAAATCGAGATGAAGGATTCTTTCTTGGATACTCTACAACAAGCAAAGCCTTTAGAGTGTTCAACAAAAAGACTCAGACTGTGGAAGAATCAATGAATGTAAAATTTCAAGACTCTCCACAAGTTCGGAATCTGGCGAAGATTCGAAGCTGCTCCGAAGCTGTTAAAGGCGACTCCCTTTGAAGCGGTTGCTAATTCAAGATCGGTACAACAAGCTGCGATGAAGAATCTACTCAAGAAGAAGATCAACAATCTATCGGACCGAACGAATGGCTGGAAGCACAAGTCTAGTCATCTGAAGAACTCATTATTGGAAATATTAATGAGGGAATTCGAACAAGATCCAAAAGGCGAGAGGAGTCTAGTCTTTGTTGCTCTTATTTCGAAATAGAACCCAAAAATATCGAAGAAGCCTTAGCTGATGAAAGCTGGATTGAAGCAATGCAAGAAGAACTCGAGACAATTCGAGTATTAATGACGTATGGGAATTAACTCCCAAACCAAAAGGTAAATCGAGTTATTGGAGCTAAATGGGTTTTCGGGAACAAAGTTGATGAAAAAGGCAAAGTAACGAGAAACAAAGCAAGACTCGTAGCTAAAGGATACACGCAAGAAGAAGGGATTGACTACGATGAGACTTACGCTCCAGTAGCAAGATTCAAAGAAACCGGACTACGTATTCGCCGGGCGAAGAAAGCTTTATATGGACTAAAACAAGCTCCTCGAGCTTGGTATGAAAGGCTAAGCAATTTCTTAATTCATAGTGGCTTTTCTAAAGGTAATGTAGACACTACTCTGTTCATTAAAAAGGAAGGAAAAAGTTTTCTACTTGTTGATTTATGTAGATGACATCATATTTGGATCATCTAATGAGACTTTGTGTAAGAAATTTTCTAAGTCTATGCGGGATGAATTCGAAATGAGCATGATGGGTGAACTATCCTTTTCCTTGGTCTACAAGTCAAACAACTAAAGGAGGGAATATTCATTCATCAAGAGAAATATGCAAAAGAACTTGTTAAAAAGTTCGGTCTGGAAAATTGCAAGAAGACCGACATACCAATGTCAAGTTCCTTGAAGATAGACAAAGATGAAGCGGGGAAGAAAATTGATCAAAAATTATACGGGAGTATCATTGGCTCACTCCTTTATCTTACCGCATCCAGACGACATATTATTTAGTGTTTGCATATGTGCTAGATTTCAATCGATCCCGAGAGAATCTCACTTAAGCGCCGTTAAACGTATTATTAAATATGTTGCTACTATTTGCTAAGATCGGTCTTTGGTATCCCAAAGAAGGAGACTTTACACTTCTTGGCTATTCGGACGCAGATCTTGCGGGTTGTAGAGTTGAAAGAAAAAGCACTTCGGGTACTTGTCAACTACTAGGAAACGGGACGGTATCGGTTTTCGAGGAAACAGTCTTGTGGCTCTTTCAACAGGCAGAAGTAGAATACTTTGCTCTTGGAAGTTCTTTGTTCTCAAATCTTGTGGATAAAACAACAACCGCAAGACTTTGGCATTGAAGACTCTTGCACAGAAATTAGGTGTGACAACACCGGTGCAATCAATCTTACAAAGAATCCCATTCTACATTCAAGAGCAAAACATATTGAGATTCGACATCACTTTATAAGAGATCATGTTCAGAACAAAGAAGTCTTGATACAATTCATAGACTCAAAGAATCAATTAGCGGAGACATCTTTACAAAGCCTCTTGAGAAAAGCTTGTTTGAGTCTATTCGCTCAAGACTCAATATATTATCTCTTGAAGAATACTAGAGTTCGGACTCGGTAACTAAAGTCGACGAGCATCGAGACTCAAAGGATCGAGAATATGAATCGACACGTCGTAAGTTTCTTTACTTAAACTGTCTTATTGATAAGGTAAGATAATACGTCTAATTTTAAGTTGGTTATTATTTTTCAAAAGAAGTGGTTATCGTTTTATTAAGGCAGTTATCTTTTTTTAAAAAAGGAAAATTCAAAATTTCCAAAATATACGACGCTTGGTTATTCCCCGTGCTGTTATCTTTTATACATCTCTTCTCCTTCGTTTTCACTTTACTCAGAAACCCTAGATCAAAAGCTTTTCACTGCTCTGCAATTTTTCCTCCCAAACTTCATTGTTTCAAAGTTCTCAACTTTCTTGCGAAACAAGTGAGAAAGTCTTTCCAAAGAAAAGCACAATGTCGTATCGGAGAAATCTTCCGAGAATAGCAAACAAGGGACCACAAGGCTCGGTGAGGGGCCTACGCATTTTGATCTCACCGAGGAAAGCGACATTCCTTCGAGCAGTCTCAAAAGCGAGTCATCTCCAACTAGACCTCAAGATGGAATGGTTTATGAAGACATCGAATCGGTAAGAACTCTAAAGCTTTGCCTTTGTTTATAAACTTTACTCTTGCATTAAAGGAAGGGTCTGCTATGACTTTTGTGGATGAGTTTCGAAAGAGAAGGGTTATAGAAACGAGACACACTTTCTTACCGTGATGGAAAGGTGCGGAGTTGTGCCCGAGGGAACGGCTGCAAGAGCGTTTGCAAATTTCGAGTGACCCTAGGTTTAGTAGCATGAATCGGCCGAGGGCAAGGATGATGATGAAAAGATGTTCATGCATTTTAAACCATGGATGGGTGTGGCTGCGAGCCTAAGAGGGAAGAAGAATGAATTGTTCCGCTCAGAGACGGACACGGGGAAGAAATATGAAAAATTGCTGAAGCGTGGGGTGATGAACCCAAGAACCTGATTTCGATTTTCTTGACTTGTTAAGTATAAATCTGCGAGAGAAATTCGAAAAGCTCCAACTTTATCGGTTCGCACGGACCGTGACACAGCACATTCGAATTGATTTGCCTATTTCTACTCCAATATCAGCTTCATTGATGCAAACGGTTTTACCTTCGGTGTGAGAGATAAGGAGTATGTCATTGATTGTGATATTTTGGCTGATGTGCTTGGTGTGGAAAGAAGAGCTTTCCAACCAATCGGTGTGTACATGCAAGTTCTGCTACTCTTGAGCTAGCAAAGGACAGTGCGAAGTAAGGACTGTCTTATTCCAGAATGAATGCAACAAATACTTTGCTGCATAAAATTGTAATCAACTGTCTAAGACCCAAATCGACGTCTAAGACAGATGTTTCAATTTCGAAGCGAAGTTGATGTTTGCCATCAAGATAGGTGTGAACTTCTCTTTACCACATACCATCATCTTTCACATGTATAGATGCATGGTTAAGGACAAAGGAAAGCTTCCTTATGCTGCTCTCATTACTCGTCTCTTCAAGCATCTACACATTCAACCTCCTCACATTTTCACAGTGAAGACCATTGATAAAATGGTCATCGGGTTGGGGATGATCACCAAGATGCGTTTGAAGGAGCTTAGCAAGAAGCTGGAAAAATTCAAGGAAAAGACTCATGCCAAGCTCAGACCAGACTCATCAGCGGCTAAAAGGAAAGGGAAAGAAGCTGTGGCTAGTTCCACCAAGAAGCGAAGGGCAATCATCTGGAAGATGAAGATGATGAGGATATGATTCCTATCTCTACTCTAATCTCTCAATTTGCTGCATCTATTCCAACTGTTCGAACATAAAGTTGCAGAGAGGAAGAGAAGAAAGAAGAAGAGAAGGAAGAGAAGAAAGATGAAGAGAAGGAAGAGAAGAAAGAGGAAGAGAAAGAGGAAGAGAAAGAGAAAGAGAAGAAAGAGGAAGAGAAGACAGAGGAAGAAAGAAAGGAAGAGCGAGAGGAAAAGGAAGAAAGAAAAGAAGAGAAAGCGAGATGAACCCGAAAGAACAAATTCTCCAGCAGAAAGGAGGATTTACAACATCCCGTAAGCGAGGAATCGCCTCAAAAGAAGAATTCTTTTCTCCAAATGAAGACATGGAGACAGGGGGAGATAAAGAAAGCGAACACACACCTCTTCGGCGACTTTCGGAGAAGAGGATGATCAAACAGGTGTTAGTCGATCACCTCCTGATGCTGAGGATATTCATGCTGCAAAATTTCCTGAAGGGAGGCATCATCTCCACACAATGAACCTCCTTCGACACTCCTGCGGCTTGACTCCACCGTCGGACCGAGCTGAAACAAGCACTCGGACTGACAACTCTGGAGATTTTCGAAGGCTGCTTGAGATAATCTTGGATCTAAAAGGTCAAATTTATGCCATGGGATATGAATTTCAGACCTTGCAGAATGAAAATCATGCAATGTTCATCACTTTGCATGATCAGATTAAAGATGTTCAGCGCCAGATTCAAGAAAAACGCAAAGGGCACTACTCTCACCCAAGTACGGGCAGATTTGAGGAAGCCTGGAAGACACCGTAAAGTCTATGGAAGACTTTCAACTTGTTCGCATTCCTCGAGCTCCTTGATTTTTATGCTGACAAAAAGGGGGAGAAGACCTTGCAGATTTTTTTGATTTTCTCAAAATCCAAACCCAATCTTTTTCTTTTATTGCTTGCTATCTTGACTTTGAATTAAGTTCTTTAACGTTTACTTGCAGTTTTTGGAAAGTATTCTCTATGGCAATACTTTAAGCTTCGTAAATTTGATAGTACTATCTGTTTATGACTAATGAGGTTTCGTGAATGCGGATCTATACGAGGGAAAGTCCGAGTACGGGATATCCGTATGTACGGGATAACTTCTACTATCTTATTTAAATCTTTTATGATGCTTGCTTAAAAGTTGTATTGCAGGACGATAATATTCAAATCTGCAGGAAAGTTTTGTCACCATCAAAAAGGGGAGATTGTTGGATGAAATCCCTTAAAGTATTTTGAAGTTGACAAAACAAGCTTATCGGTCTAGTCGAAGACTTAGAATCTATTGACAAAGTCCGAAGATCAAAGTCTCGAAGATCAAAGTCGAAGACTTACGAGAATCTATTGACAAAGTCCGAAGATCAAAGTCTGAAGATTAAAGTCCGAAGCTAGCAAGACTCAAGACTTATATTTTAAAGTCTACTCACAATGAGTTTCGGGACGACGTTTATTCGATCTTATACGATCTTTCTTCTAACGTCCGATGGATATCTTTCTCTTGGATTCAGCACTAAACGATCTAAGTTTTATATGGAATATGTTTAGATTCTTTGACGACTTCGCAACTTATATTTGGAAGGATCTACTTATGGAAACCGAGATCCCGATTGTATGGGCGGCAGGATTGATGGGCTATCAACACTTACCTTAAAGAGCTCGAGATCTCTCTAATTGATTCTGTCAACGGGTTGATTGGAAGAACTTCTTTGGAAGGTGCCAACGGTCGAAGGCATGAAGAAGTATATAAGAGAGATGCTCTAGTTGTTGAAGGGTGCGGATAGAAGAATTCCAAAGTCTAAAATCTCCTCTAATACTTTGCGATATCATTCTTTGAGCATTACATGTAATCAAAAGAGAGATCATATTGTAGATCTTGAGGAAGTGTAGTAGAGTAATCTACACTTGTGGACTCAAGAGCGTGAGATTGTAATCACTCTTATTGATTCTTAGTGAAATCCCGGCTGAAGGGGCTGTCCGTGCGAGGAGAGTGGACGTAGGCTTGATCTAAGCCGAACCACTATAAACGGAGTCTTGATTCTCTATCCTTAATCCTTTATATTGTTATTTGCTTTCATTTGCTGCAATCGTTGACTTTAAATTATTCACATCTTATTTGATTTGAATTGTTAAAATTGCGATAAACACCTATTCACCCCCCTCTAGGTGCTAATACTAGTTCTAACAAATTGGGTCAGCATCTGCGAATGAAATATTATTGATCTTGAAGGTGCGTTTCTCTGCCAAGGAATTGCTGCCACGTAAGTAGTCATAAATACTGAGATTGGCTAGTGGTGCGCAACAAGAAAACTAGACTTCAACGCTGAAATCATATTCTATGACCAATATCAACTTTAGACGGCCATTGGCTGAGTTCCCATTTTGCTTGACTTAGCCATATCAACGTGTCTTTTTGTTTGAGAAGAACTTCTAGATTCCCATGTTTGGCGATAAGCATGCAACTCAGTCAAGCTCACGTGCTATTCTAGTTCGACTTACTGATTACTCAAGCTCGGCTTGATTCTTTTTGAGTTCAAGTAGCACAAATACTAATTAATCAAGTCTAGCTCAAGCTTAAAAATAATAGCTCGCGAACCTAATCGAGTGTTTCAATCTTTATGTATTCTAATAATAAAAATTCATTAATAAATATGAACTAAATAAATATAGTACTAGTTTTCAATTATAGCGTATTTTAATGATTCCAGCTTGAGTTTGGGTTTTATTGTGAGTTTTGAGAGAGAACTATTATCTAATTGAGTCAAGGTGAAGCTTATTGAAAACTTATGTAAATCAATTATCTACCTTTAACCATTTGATTTGAGTCAGACTCAATCATCGAATTGGTTGTTGACTCAACTCAATTACACACTTACTCCCCTAGTTTGGAAATTTAGTTCGAAACTTTAGGTTGCCAGATTTTGTTTGTGCATAAAAAGCAGGAATAATGATACTGAACTTTTTTTCAATTTTTAATGAGATCTATGAACCTTTTTTAGTTTAATAAACTCGTTGAACTTTTCTAATTCCAAGCAAAGTAATTTTTCCATTGAAAATCCTAACACTTAGTTGATGTGGACATAGTTTCGTTAACTTAAGGTAGATTCGCTAGGCTGGCATGTACGTGACTTACATATGGCTTCTATGTCAAATATATATATAAAGGAACAAAAGCATTTCCTAATTGGGGAAAATGAGGTGGTAGTCTACATCGTTATTTAGGGCCAATAAATGCTAATAGAGCAGTCCATGTCAAAAAAGTATATGGGGAAAATTGTTCAAAAGTCATAAATTTATTGCATTTTTGTGAATACAGTCTTAAATTTCTAATTATGCCAATTGAGTCCTAAGCCTTTCACATTTTACCAATTGAATCCGTTCGGTCAAAGTTCATGGACAAAATTTAATAAAAAAATTGTATCGACCCCATTATTATTGAAATAAAGTTCTGGAACTACACATATCATTACTCCTTTTTATTCTCATAGCATTTGTTTTTGATAACAAGGGAACCCAACTTAAATGGGTAAACTTTGGTCGCGTCAAAGTACCTCAATAAATCAAATGAGGATCAAAGGTTGGAGATGTGACTAGATCATAAGAGTTTAGTGTAGCGTTCCGAGGGGAGTGGAAAACATTGCTAATAATGTCGACGAATTCAAACTTAAGTTCTCCTTCGAATACGATACACGGCTCCTTGGTGCGCCTAGCCAACACTCCCATTGTCAAAACTTTCATTGCTTCTAGATATTCATGTTTCCCCCCTTCTAGATATTGCTTTTTAGGCTCCATATTCTTCTTTGTGGAAGCAGGTGGTGGGTGGGGTTGATTATACCCCACCATTAGAGTAAAATTCCTTATGTAATCTATTTACTGAAGGCTCACTGGATAAAGTTGAAATTAGGTATTAAGAATTTAAGCAATGAATTTTAGATGCCGACAAATATAAGTTTCGAAAGTAGAAATAAGAAGTTATTTAATAGATAATTGAAATATTGATCAATGAACATAATTTATTTTTTTACCATACATAAAATTGTGATTATTATAGGTTGATTTGTAACTGACAGTATTCTCGTTGCCATAAATTACTTCTTTCTACTTAAAAAGTTAAGTAACCCCTACCTACTTACCACGTTAAGTAAGTTTCCTGATTTAATGGAATTTTTATGTTGATATTAATTTTAATCATCAGATAACGTTTAGACTCATTGAGTGCTGAGCTTTTTAATTTTCAGTACTTAATTTATATACTCGATGGGCCATTAGTAATTATAAAGCTTGATTGGCTGCAATTGCAACTATACTTGGTCAAATACATTAGTTTGTACGAGAACAGATAAAATTCTAAACCTAATGAGTATTCCACTTTTGTTGAGATTAAAAGGAGAAAGTGAATGAGTGTTGTCTCCACTTTGTAGCATTATCATATTCAAGTCACATCCGTTATAAATATTAGTTTATTTTACCGAAATTAGTCCTGGACGTGGCTCATGAAATTTTTTTTGAAATGAATTTTGTTTATTTTTTCTATAATTTGAGAATTCACTATTACTTAATAGATTTAATTAAAGTGTCTCGTGAGCCATATATTATGCATTGCAACTATAGAAAAATTACAGTGCTCTTTTTCTTGTCAGAAAGGAAAAATTACGGTATTCAATGTATTGTTTTTTCTCATAAGGAAAATTCAAAATAAGGGCCTAAAGTATTCTCAATTTATCAAAAAAAAGGAACTGAAGTCCCATCATTTTCTTTAAAAAAAAAAAAGCATGAAGTGGACTTTGTTTTAATAAAGGCTTAAAGTAGCTATGTTAGTCTTAAAAAAGGACATAACTTCACTAGCTAGTTAAGGACATTTCCATCCTTCATACTTTTCTCATTTTCTTTCCTTATTTTCTTTATTTTTTCCTTCTTCTTTTTTTTTTTTCTCTAAAACAAAGAGTATAAAACAAAAAGAAAAAAATAGAAACACTCAGAATAAAGGAAAAAACTAGGCGGGAAGGCTAATCTCACCACTTGCGGCCGACGCCCCATAGATGATGGGTTGGCCGCCATAGGCAGGGGAGAGTTGCCAACCCTCTCACTTGTGTGTGTGTCTGTATATTAGCCTTCTTTTCTTTTCTTTTTTTCTATTTTTTTTTTTGGTGGAGAAAAAACAGAAAAAAAAGGGAAGAAAATTAGAAAAAAAAAATGTAAAGGATGGAAATGTCCTTGACCAACTAGTGAGGTCAAGTCATTTTTTGAGTTTAACATGGCCACTTCAATCCTTAATTTGAAATAAAGTCTACTCCAGGCTCTTATTTCAGAAATTAAGGATACTTCAAGCCCCTATTAAAGACAAGGTTCACTTCAAGCCTTTATTTGAGAAATTGAGAGCATTTGAATTCTTATTTGGAATTTTCCCTTTTCTCATAATATATAGAATCATTTTTTGAAAACAGAAATATATTTAGTTAGCATATTTAGAATTAATGACACTCAATGACAAACTTTGTTTAATAAGGTATAGTTAGAGTAAGGATAACTTTGCTGGACATTAAAGATTGTTCAAAGTTTTCTGTAGTTTTCAACATTTCGCTAAGTTAAAATACGCCTTTGAATCTTCGTCAGAAAGGTGCAAGATTTTTAAAATGGGAAGTGCTTTTAGAATTGTCCCACTGTGCTAAGAAATGACGTGATCCTCCATATTATAAACTTAGCAATCCAAGCCTAGTAATCAAGCGAATTAGGTAAGAAAAGTTTCACTCGACAAATATTTATTGGATTTTGCTGAAGTATCCCCCAATCATTCACAGCAATAGGTTTCACCTTGGATCATGAAGATAGTTTCGTGATAAAAAATTAGATCTGTTACCTCGAAGAAAATAATAGTTGCAATAAGTTTGACTAATGCCATCAATTATTAGGTCCTTTGTTGATACTAAAGTTTTTTACTCCAAGTCCCTTCCGCATTCCTTGAAAATTTCGCATTGAATTGGCTATTAATATCGGATTTTGACCTTTAAACAAAATGATCCAGATTGGTCTTGCAGTCCTGCTCTTCATTGTATTCTTCGTATTTAGAAATTAGGAACTTAGACATAAGCAAGATCATGAATTTTTCTTATGCAATCCGACCTGAAATTTACAAAAGGGCCCTCGGCTCATTTGGACTCTCAAGATCAGTTTTGGACTCTCTCCCCTGCGCCTACCACCCCCCGGCCTCGCCCAACCGATATTGACAAAGTGAATTAAAACAAGCCTTAATTCGGAGTCGGATAACCCGATTCCTTTTATGGAACTCACTTTGTATACATCCTATTAAACGCTCAAGGTTACTTGATAATTTGGCCCCCTATAAGTACTTCCACCACCTTTAAGGTCAGGCTTATTTCAACTAGATCTCTCCCTGATGAACCTTGATATGTCGCAATACAATTGCCGCCTGCGGAGATTAGATGGGCTAACGATTTGGAAGGAAAGATGAAGGAATAACACAACTTACTGGAATACTTCAGCGGATATCATAACGGTTCGGTTTGAATCGGTTTGGATTATAAAAAAATCCGATCCAAACCGAAATACGGCAAAAGCCCTTTAGTTTTCACCCTTCCTTCCGGTTTTCACTTGTCTCAGAGAAGCCATATCCATCGCTTCGTCTACTCCCAGACAACAACCCCGTTTGGTCCTCCTCATGGCCATGGCCGCCACCAACATCCTCTCTCTCTACTACGCTCCACCACCATCCAGTCCCCAAAGGCCCCACCCCACAGCTCGTCCCCGACCACCTCCTTCACCAGCTCCACACCATACGCACCTCCAGCCCCATCCCACCCTCCACCCCGACCACCACACAACATTGATTCCTTCGATGACTTGGGAAGATTTTGTTCTGGCCTTACCATGCCATCGATGGATCTAGCCTCAGTTTTTGCTGTAAGAGTTTTCCTAATGTGAACTACATTAATTGATATTGTAATTTACCGTTTAACGTTTACCGTTTTACGGGGATTGGTCTAAGGTGAGATAGAAGGTTTCTTAATTAGTCTAATATGGGCTGGCTAGTGTGGGCCGAGTTGAGCCTGGCCCGTAATGAGGGGGCCTAGCTGGAAACTCTATAAATAGTGCTAAGTCTCTCCTCTAACCCAAATTCTCACATGTATCCTCACCTAAGGGGCGTTTACCTAACGCCAAACATGAGGGGGGCCGCCTCATTGAGCCAGTGATACGGAGGGCAATAGAGGAGAAGGACTTGCGCGTGGAACATTGTGTTTCCGCTTCCGCTTCAAGATCGATGGATTCCAAAACAGGTGCGTTAATCTTTCTTCTCAATTATGCATGTTCTTGTTTTGGTTATGGAGATCTTGGGATTGCGTAATTTGCATCCAATATGTGGTATCAGAGCCTCCATAACCCTAGAACTTGAACGCATAATTTTTTTGCCATAATTTGTGATTTTCGAGATTTTTTGTTCAATAAAAATAAAATAAAATCACAAATTTGGATGATCCTGAAACCATGGGGTTTTTGTTCTACATGTCGAGATCTTTCCAACCATATATAATTTGTATAATTTTGTTGAGAATTGAGTGAGAATTTTAAATTTGAAATTCTAGGGTTTATACATAAAAAAGTTCTAGAATTTTAAGTTACATTCTAGCGTTACCTTCGTTTTTTTTCTCCACTCTTTGCATCACGTCGTGTCGTTTGAATTATAAACTGTCGATCATCGCGTGCACTCTTTTGCTCGTCCGTCTCTGATTTCGGAATTGACTTTTCTCCTCTTGGCGGTTTTGTTCTATTACCGTGGTAAGTTTGCCCGCAATTGCTAGTCAATGTCGAATTCGTTCGCGACGAGGATGATGGGGTTTGTGAAGATTTGTATTTGTATATATATATTTTTCGCGCGTGGTCATTAGTGTTGGACTCGTATCTTCATCCTCTACATTGTGGTGTATTTATTTTAATTTTTTTTATGATTTTATGGATGTTAAAATACATACAAGCCCTAAATACGCGTATTTTTAGTGTATTTTTGCGTATTTTTTCTTGTATTTTTCTGTGATTTTCGAAATACAAGTGCTGGGTTACTAGTATGTTATGTCATGGTCTTTGTGAGTGTTGTTCATCAATATTTTACAATAAATTTTATTTTTTATTAATGAACAAAGCAATGTAATTAGCATGATATGTGATTTTGGCGATATGCTGCCTCTATCACTAAAGCTAAAATCACATGTATATGGTGTATGTGAGGAGTAAAATTTATATCCCTGGTATGAGAGAGTTTCAAGGATTCAATTGAGTAGTGACCGCCAAAGTGGCACGCTTGATTGGGTTTGAGAAATTTCGGTCTCGTATATTGATTGGGATGTCTCCCTGCTCTAATGTGTAGTCATACTCCCAAAGGGGATGATTATATATTAGTTCATGGAGGGATACATGATTATGTGGTGGAAGGTGACTGATCCTAATGGTTCGTCTGCCCAAAGGTGATGAATTCACGAAGATTGGAATATATTCTCATAACCGCTATCATGTGGGAGTTTACAACAGCTTATCATGTATTCTGCCCAAAGGTGATTATGTGATTTTGCATGTAACTCTCTGGATGTGTACTTGTGTGTCAAGTTACACATTGCTCACATGATGCTAATTATATACATTGTTTGGTTTTTTCAGTCACTTTTTTCTGTAATTTATAATTCCACTATTATTGAGGTTTTTACTACTTCAAATTTTAAGTTGTGGACATATGATTTGTTGCTTGAGAATGCAATAAAATTTGCTTACTGTCCATGAAGCGTTCCATTTACGGAACACTAGAAAAGAGGTTTGTCTGCGAACTGCTTTGCTATAAGATGATGGAAGCCTTAGTTGCTTGAAATTATGTCTTGTTTGATATTGAAATTAGGACATATCTGCAAAGATTGTGTTTAAGTCCTAATGATATATACATCTCATATAAGGATGAAAAAGTTGTTTCCAAAATTTTTCTATTTACTCTTAACGGTTATCTAAAGACTTCTATAGATTATTGTGGAAGTAAAATTGACCGAGATAAAGAATGTCCTTATCAAAGTTGTTTTATAAACTTCTTTTGAGTTATAGATTGGGCATAGATTACTTGAATCATATTAAATTTAGAGGTGTCATGCAGGAGTGAGGTTATCTAATCCAATATTAAGTACGTTAGAATTTAGATCCACTCGTTATTATTTTGTATCTTATCTAGATTGTTAAAAGGGGTATTAATTTAATGACCCTAAAGAAGGTACAAGAATTATGGAATCACATACTCTAAAATTTCTTAAGATCGACGTAATTGTAGAGGATAGCTGCTATCAAACTATTAAAGATAATAGTGTGATGGGGGTTACTGTGTTTTTGTCTTCATCTATACAGATAATTATGGAATCTCCTATACCATAGACTAAACTTGTTGAGGTTTAAGGTACTATTCTTGATATAGTTTATAATGAAATTTCTTAAACCTCTCAAGTGCAGAATGAAGTGGTTGCAGCTTTATTAAGGAGATTTGTTAGGGAAAGACAATCAGTTATACCATCAAACTATATAGTCTATTTGTGAGAGCATGATTACAATATCCATTACATGGTTGTTTTAGCAACTTATATAAATGTCGTTTCTTGTTCTTAATTAAGTAAGTGATTAGACGCAATAAAAAAAAAGGATAATAATATTTTTACTCTGAAAGAGGGGTGGATAGTTAGTGCAGAAATAATTATTTCTTTACTAATTCTTTCAGAGTGAACGTGGCATTGATAGTTTTATATGGAGTTACATCAAAGAGATATAAAATCTATATAAGTGCAACTGGAGAATTTTGCAGCAGATTCAAGTAAACTTGTGTGTAGATTGAAAAATCTTAATTCATGATCTTAAGCAAGTTTCCAGGCAATATTATTAAAGTTTCATAGTGTTGTTATTTTGTTCAATTAAGAACAAGGTGATTCAATATACTGCAAGGTCAGTGGGATGAAATTTATTTTTCTCATACTCTATGTACATGATATTTTGTTTACAAGTAATGACCTTGAGGCATCTTTTATCCTTTGTACTAAGGTTTGTAAGGATTGTTTTTGCTATATTATATTAGATTTTCTCGGAGGACATTTGCTGATTGTAAATTGGAAATATTCAATATACATTATTGCAAGCTAGGAATTGCTCCTGTTGTTAAGGGTGATGGGTTGAATCTATCACATTGTCCTTATTTAGATATTGAGAAAATCTAATTAAAATGTGTACCTTGTGTCAGTGCACTTAAAAGTATTTTTGAATGTGTTGTTTATTAATAACAACAGAAGTCTCAAGAGGTCTAAATATATGGTGGTCAAATCTTTTGACCAAAAGGAAACGGTACAGAAATGTGACTTTTTAATATAACATATTTACACAGATGATATGATTGCAGATCCACTAACTAAAGGCCTACGTCCATGTATATTTGAGCGTCATGTCATTAGCATGGGCTTAGGAGCATCTTGGGATGTTGTTATTTAGTGGGAGCTGTTTTATTTTTCTTTGAATAATGTTTAAATCTTTTTTTTGTTACAATTTAGTAACATTTTGATATATATATATGTCAACTTTTGCATTCAATAAAATTTTTTTGAATGGTTTGTTATTATGTTGAATATATATATATATATATATTGTTAAAGTCTCAAGGTATTGCTTAAACCTTGAGTGAAGGCTAGGGGCATACGGTTATTAGCCTTGTCCATATGTCTTGTTATACATAAAGAATGGTTAACCGTAAGGACAAGACATATGTGGGTTCATGGAACCATAAATGCATTCTCTAGTGGCATAAGTTTTTTGTGACGCATAAGGTAAGAGAATGGACATTCTCTAGTGGCACAAGTTTTTGTGACGCTTAAGGTAAGAGAATGGTGATCGACAAATGAGATCTCTCTATGAGAGATGTTATCCATTTGACACACTACCATATTAGATCCATATCAATAGAGTTGAGAACACTCGTGACCATGGAAGGCTCTGTGTGTATACATGCAGTTACCGCCATGATTCGGTGTTTGAAACTTTATGGGATAGGATTGACTATTAAGAATTATCTCTAGACCAATGTGCGCACATACAGTACGATTTCAATTAATATAGTCCAAGTGGGAGAATGTAAGAGTTTTCCTAATGTGAACTACATTAATTGATATTGTAATTTACCATTTAACGTTTACCGTTTTACGGGGATTGGTCTAAGGTGAGATAGAAGGTTTCTTAATTAGTCTAATATGGGCTGGCTAGTGTGGGCCGAGTTGAGCCTGGCCCGTAATGAGGGGGCCTAGCTGGAAACTCTATAAATAGCGCTAAGTCTCTCCTCTAACCCAAATTCTCACATGTATCCTCACCTAAGGGCGTTTACCTAACGCCAAACATGAGGGGGCCGCCTCATTGAGCCAGTGATACGGAGGGCAATAGAGGAGAAGGACTTGCGCGTGGAACATTGTGTTTCCATTTCCGCTTCAAGATCGATGGATTCCAAAACAGGTGCGTTAATCTTTCTTCTCAATTATGCATGTTCTTGTTTTGGTTATGGAGATCTTGGGATTGCGTAATTTGCATCCAATATTTGCAACTTTTGTGGTAGTCTCGAATGAGGTGAACCGAAGGAAAGGTGGAACAATGGAAGGAGGAGGAGGAGGAGGAGGGACCAATAAGAAAAAGACACGAATAACCGAAAGTCTGAACCAAACAGTGTTTTCGGTTTGGGTCCGAATGACCATGCATCTTTAATGTTCAGTTTGGTTAAGGTATTAGGAGATCCCAAACTGAACCGGATCAATGATACCCCTACTTGCCCTCTCTCCCAAAAACATGGGTTTGGCCTACTCATGAGGACGTCTAAAATCAAATTGAGCGACTAAAGTGGAAGTGCATGAAGCGTAAGTGAATCCTTCTAATTTAGGCAGATGTGCAACCAATACTTAACACCCAATAACGAAAGCGTTAAATAAATTGCAAAGAAAAGGAGGAATGAGTTACCCTGAAGCAACAAAACATCCGCAAGTGTGAGCTAGAAAATCACATCATCCTGAATATAATTTCTAATTTACATGCAATTTCACTCAAATCTTTTTAGGTTTTCTTTCATTTAATGAAAATCATGCTTTATACAATGTGTGCTACTAATCTAACATGACATGCGACATAAGTTATTTAAATGTTCCAACCCTAACAATGATAAATATATTATCTCAGCACAACACACAATTTCCTAAATATATGAACCTAAACATGACATAGATTTAATTAAATGAAACACGCAATTTCTAAAATGACGTGCGATTTTTAACCACGCACAATTTAAATGGCATGCACATAATGATGTGGCACATGACATCGTACTTATGCACTTAATCTATATGACATGCACATGACATAGCAATATGATATGACCTAAATTACATGACATGCATGTGATTTTTCTTTTGTATTTATCCATGATTTTTTTAAATGCAACCTATCTTGAAAAAATCTACTTTAATTGTATATAATTTCTTTGTTTTCTTAAAATGAACATAATCAATTCAAATCAAACAAAGATAAAAAAAAAAAAAAAATCCACATCAAATATGACACCAAATCACCAAATCACACAAAATATTATCCATATCCACTTAATTTTGTAAATAAATTGGCGAATCATATCTTAGGCATGAATATCAAATTGGCCAATTTTTCATGCAATTGTGAATCATATCTCGGGCATGAGATTAGATTGATGATTTTTCCATGCAATTGCAAATTATCTCTAGTTGGAAATCGGATTGACGATTATAGCATGTTAGGAAATTAGGGAACAATACCTAATTTAAAAGGCTACTAAAGGTTTTGGATAGGATAATATATCTGGGAATTCAATCACATGCATTCACAATATTTTAAATAAGGAAACGAAATATTCGAAAATCAAATTAGATAATATTTTTACTTAATCTGAATATTCACTTCCAAATTTGGGTCGATAGACAGGACTCACAAAACACGATCAAGGCCTGATGAGGCGGTGCACGGCTCATGGTGATGTTGCTCCATGTTGTGAATGGTGAGGGTACACTGAAGATTTACGCTCGGTGGATGGCTGGTGAGTGCAGGCCTCACTATTCGGCCTCGTTTGGTTCGGCTTTCCCAAGAGGCTTTGCATTTGGTTCACATTTTTGAGTTTCCATTTGTCAAATGCTAGCATTTTCGGAATGCTAGTCTGAGGTTTAATGAATTTTTTTCTTTCCAATATTGCCTTTTTCCCTCAAAAAACACGGTTCATCGTCTTCTTCCATGGACTTGTTGCTCCACTGCAAAGCTCAGCCGGCGAGCGACACTCAGCCATGAGGGGCCAGATCTGGCCGTCGAGAAGCGTCGCCTGAGGCCGCACAACCTCAGGCGAGGTTGCTTGAGGTTGGGCGACCTCGGGTGTCACCGGAGGTCGGCCACGCCCTGGGTTGCGCATGAGGTCGAGTGACCTAGGTGGTTGGGTTGCACGACCCAGGCGGCTGGGTTGCACGACCCAGGGCGTCGCCTTAGGTCGGCGACCTCAGGCGAGCCACCTACCCCCCACTGCCACCACCACCATCTCCAACCACCTGCCCACCACCACCACCACCATTGCCGAGCTACTCCCCCACGATTTTCCCCTCTCCACACATCTACATCTCTTCTCCTCCCTTTTCTTTTCTTTTCTTTTCTATTTTTCCTTTTTCTTTTCACCTTAAAGTTGCTTTGCAAAATATACACAAAAATGAGTTTCCAAACACACTTGCCTTCACAAAATGCCCATTCATTCAAAGATACTTGGGGAAATGCAAAACCATTTCCCCAAAGTTGAACCAATGGCACAGAAGGTGGCTTATGGTTGGTTTTCCACTTGATCAGTCGCTGGAAAAGCCTCAAGCGTCCTGCAGAACGGGAATCTTATAGTCGTGGGGGTGCACGTTGGCGTGGTCACTGCTTGAGGACAGCAAGGAGGACAATGGCGACAGGATTGGCTCGGCTCAGTGGCTCGTCAGAAAGACTAGGTATTGCAAAAGAAACAGATGAGTGAAGACGCGTGCGAAGGTCGAGGGGACCCAGAGAGTTCTCCACTAATTTCACTTGGTTTTGTCTTCTTGTGAATCTCAAAGTCCCCGACAGGGAAGCAAAACGATGATGGATTACTCTATCTCTTTCTCCATTGAACTTCTCCACCAGTTGTAAATATTTTGACCACCGCTTGACTCCTCGCGTGATAGATGATCTGAACATGTGGAGCATGCTCTGGGCTGGATTGGCACGAAATTTCACCAGTGAAGATCTACAGGAACAACACTGGACAGCCTGCAACTTAGGGGCTTGCTGGAATCGTCACTGAAGAAAACTGCTTAGAGGAAGGCCATCAGAGCAAGCTGTAATCGCCGGAAAACCTACAGAAAGTTTGACAAAAGTGAATCGGATGAACTACAAGCGCTGGGGACTGGTTTGGGCTGGCTCAGATACTCGACGGAGAAAGCTAGACAGCCGGCCTGAGGAGCGTCATAAGCTGGATGATCGCTAGTTTGGGATCTCGGCTGGCGTTTGTGATCTTGCGGGAGGCCGTTGGCTCGTGGATTGATAGCTGGAGGCTCAGTAGAAAGGAGTACTTGCTGCGGAATCGCCGGAGAAAATTGCACGGAGAAGACGACGAGTAGCCGCTTGTGGATGTCGAGGCTCAAGAAGAACGATGAAGAACTTTTTTCGAACCTCTCCTGGACACTTGCTTTTCTCATTGTGGACAACGTGGGTTCTCAGAAATTTTCGTGCCGTGTATTCCATATGCGTTATGTTGTGCGTGGGGTTGCATTGAATTGTGCGGCCCCCTTCACAATCGTTGACCCAAGGCTTGCCTTTATAGGCTCCACTCTAGGTTTTTTTTTTTTTTTTCAAGAGCAAAATATTTTACTTCCAAATTATGATATTCATCTTAGGGAATTTTTTATTCTTTCCTCTAGTTGAATATCATAGAATAATCTCAATTATCTTTGAAGTATCTTATATAATAATTCTATAATTCAATTCTACCAAATTGCCCTACAATGCAAATTTCCATTATATACATATTATATGGGCTTGATGAAAATTACATGCTCTGATGGGCTCAATCTAATTTATTAATTGACCTCCGAACTTTCCATCTAAGTCCATCCCTGCCAGACTAGTAAATATGTCAATACTTGAAATACTCTCTTAATAACTATATGTCATTTAACATAATATTTTTGCTATGGGCTAAAATTTAGTCTCTAATTTTTTACACAATTAATAACTGATTGAGTCACCAAAATTTAGATATTAACATGAGTAAAAGAAAGTGGGCCCCAAATAAAAAGGTTGACTAGTCAAATAAGGATAAAAAGAGATGCTCAGCTCAGTTTAAGACAAAAAGCTCAAGCAAAAGGGAGAGAGAGAGGAAAAAGAAACAAAAGAAGGGATGAAGAAGAAGAAAGGGAAAAAGAGAAGAGAGACTCGCACATACTCACGTTTCTCACCAAGCCAGATTTACTTTGATAAGCAACACTCGGTAAAAATCCAAGCTCTTCATTCTTCTCATCGGAGTAGTTTTTAGAATTATGGCACAAATTTGGAATAAAGTAAAAATTGAAATGCAAGGTCCAATTTAGGAGTTGTTAAGCTAAGAAATTATAGAAGATTTATAGTTTAGGGTGTCAAGCAGCTGTGAGAGTTTACAAAAATCGATTTGAATTTTCAATTTGCCTAAAACGAATTGTCAAATTTGACATACTGATCTTGATCTATGTTACGATTTAAAAAGAAAAAAAAAAGGGAAAAAAGTGATTGGGAACACATTATAACCTTCATATCCAAATGTTACGAAAGTTACTAGAAAAATGTTAATACCATGAATACATGTCTTCCCATGACTTCATTAAGACCCCCCTCTAGAATATATTAATTAGAGGGCCCGACGTTACCTCACGTAAAACTTTAATCGGCACGTCCAAATTCTAAGTGCATGAAAGTGGCCAAGTTGACTAATTCGTTGACCACGTCCAACTACTCCCACTTTCTACTCCTCTTTTCAATTTTTATTTTTCTTTCCTATGAATTTCCCTTATACTTTATGCTTTCTAATAAATGTATTCTTTTATGTACTTGGTGAAATTTGATATTAAAAAATAGGAAAAATGACACAAATGGATCCGAAACTTTATTCAATGTTGTGCCTAAACTTTTAATTGATTCAATGCAATCCCTTCATATTCAATTTAGTCTCTAATGAAAATATTCAATATTGTCATTCCATTAATTTATGTTTAGGGATAATATAGGACATTTTCATATAGTTTATGAACTAGATTGAACATTTACCAAAAGTTCAAAAATCACATTTATAAAATTAAAACTTCAGGGACAACATTTCACATTGAGGTAAAGTTAAAGACAATATTGAACAAATTAAAAATTCAAGAATAATATTACATATTAGATCAAATTTTAGGGATCATTTGTGTAATTATCCCTAACTAAATATGGTATTAAACAGTGCACCATGTAAGAATACGATTTAATCTCAACAGAAATTGAGTATATTTCTGTTCACATAACAGTGCACTTAATCCAATGTTTATCCAAAGTACATGCATTGCTTATCCTTAACATGAAATTAAAAAAAAGAGAGTGTATTTTACAGTATTTGTATTGATTTCAAAATCATATTTGTGGATCCAATGTTAATCTGACGTCTTTCGAGTCATCTATGTACTATCAAACTCATCAAATAAGAATAGAGTGAAATTTTTATGTGAAAAGCAGATCATTAGCTAGCTAAATCTCATATATAGACTGGTTTTAGCCACTTTGTCTAGGCTTGTTGTAGCCCCAACAATCAAAGATAGCGAGATCCTCATCATCGTCTGACAAGTTGTGGAGACGAAGCGAGGCCGTGACCCCCTTGCCATGTGCAAGGCCGACCCCAAGACGAGGTGGCGTAGGCCTCTGACCCTCGCCCTGATCTGCACAAGGGCTTCACCAAGACACAAGGCGGACATCATGTTGATGTTCCGCTTAGCTCTCAGTGTCATGCTTTTTTCATTTTAGACATTTAACTTTGGTGCTTATTATTCCAGATCATCGAAGGAGTTTTCCTGCCAAAATGTCTAGATTTATATATTCACTAGATGATACAGTCAGTTAGAGATCTCCAAAAAGAAGTCTAAATTTGTACCCGTCAACATGTCTATTTGCACTTGCTTTCACTTAAAAACTAAAATTAATATATTTTGGCAAATTAGAATACATTAACTACTACACATGCATATGAACTCAACTCACATGCATTGTTTGATCTTGTGAATTTGATCTTATCCAATAATTTTTGGGTTCACATTAATAGAGGGCACTCTCCACGGGCTTTGTTTGCTAGTTTTTTTGCAATGGCTTTCCGTTTTCAATTTGATTAAACAAAGGCAACCCACCTTCGTCTAGAGGAATGACGAGTGTGAGAATTCAAGCGTGAGGTGCGCGTCAAAAATAAGTCGTCGTTGAACTGATAAAAACCAAAGAACAGATAACATGCTTAATTGGTCCATAAATTATTTGTCTAAGGTGTTGAATAAAATTGAGTGGAGATAGGAATGTCTCTGACTTAGAGTTTTGACTCCTTTCTGAATCGTCCCATCATGAGGTGTAACATCCGTTGAACCCCGGTAGACAACACTAGGATATTTTCTGTAATTTTTTTTTCTTTGGCTTCATTCAACCTAGTAGAAGAAGGACATAGCATAATTGATGAATGCGATGAATGATTTAAGGATAAGCTATGGTATCGTCCAATTGTACTACAGTTTGCGGATTTAACCAAAAAGGAATAACCACCTGTGCTGGTCTGTAATCTATCAAGCAAAACACATTACAGGATGACATTTTATTTTCCATCAGCTTCCGTTAAGGATCACATTACAGGACAGGATGATATTTCTGGTGCTGGACACAAGCCAGTACCTAAAATCACGCTGACAAAACTAAGTTTATTCGAACACTCAGAACCGAATTTAGTTGGACACGCCACCCCTAGTGACGTGTTGTCACTTACACTCGCTTCTTTTACTGAGACGCTAGACATCATTTCATACATATAGAGAACCTAAGAACCAAAATGACATATATAAGCTCATAATTTATTTATTCATCGTCTTCTTTCTTCATGCAATTGGATAAGAAGCATTCATGGCAAGACCACAGAGACCAGTCCTAGAGCGCACATCCCTCTGGATCCTCATGTAGCCGCTCTCGCCCCACCCGGTACCCCACGAATTCTTCATTAGCCAATACTTAGTCCCGCCAGAGGTCTTCCCATACCCGACCACCGTGACCGCATGGTCGACGCTGGTCCCGCACGAGCCTGTGAACACGCCGCTTGAGTAGAATTGGAAGTCGTACCCTTCCGCCTCAACTGCCACCGAGACCGGCTGGTTCGCCACAGCCTGCAAGAGGGCCTTCTCGTTGTTGGCTGGCACGTCCTCGTATCCAGTTATCGAGGCTGCATGATACCCTGTCTTGGCCGTGTTGCAGGTCCGCTCGTTTCCCCGGTAAGGATAGTTCGCCTCAGTTGTGAGGCCGCCCTTGCTTATGATGAACTCGAAGGCACTGTCCATGTACCCACCCTCGCAGCCTGAATCCTTTCCATTAACATCGCAATCCACAAGTTCTTGCACTGAGAGTGACAACAACTTCCCCTTCTTGAGCATGGTAATCCCTTCTATAGCTGCCGTGACCGAGAATGCCCAACAACTTCCTGCACAAAAATAGAAGACATATGTACATGTATAGTAAGATAGGTGTCGAATGAATGTAAGAGTGAAATAGAGATATTATAATAGTGTCATGTAGTTTATTTTTGTTGCGTGTCGTAACAGCTCGAGTACAACATGAAATTTTGACGTATGCGCGAGACAAATTTCGATTTTCCACTCACCGCATTGGCCTTGATCCTTGACAGACGTTACGGCCTTCTTGGTTCGCCAGTCCAAGGCGGCTGGAACGGCGGTGAAGTTCGCATACTTGAACGGTTTTGTATCCACAGAGAACGGGACCCTGGTGGGCCTCCTCTTGTAGCCAGTGTAGAAAGCACGGAACTCCTCGTTGGTTAGGTCCGTGAATTTGTTCACGGCCAGTTTATATGCCATGTCCTTATCATTATTGAAGGCATTGATGCGCTTAACATTCTCTTTAAATATCTCATACCTTTTGGCCTTTTCAGCTGTGTCCTTGTAGATGCGCCCATGGATCGCCATCCACTCCTCATGTTGCTTTGACAAGTGTTCCTCTCCAAGAGGGCGACAAAGTGTTTCCGAAACAGAAACTATAATGACCAAAAGAGTGGCTGATGTAAGGAATGAGAGTTGGTTTTTTTGGGCCATAGTAGTGGCTTCGTTGCTGTCTAGGAGACAACTTGAGTGACTAGGGGAATGGATCTTTCAATTTGTGCACATCTCCAAACGTTTATGATGGCTTTTTATAGACAAAACTGTTGCTCAATAGTTGTCACACTCACTCTCTCTCGATAATGCTTCAGTGGACCATTTGCTCCTCCTACGTGCCTAACTATTCTTACTTAGACCCCGAGAAATAGAAATAAGCTTTGCTACTGCACACTCATCATGAATAGCACATATACAATTGGAGTGCTCTGGTTCTCATTGACCGATGGGTGATTAATCAAAATGCTTCATTTAAACATATTATGTAGTGCCAACATACATAATTCGAAGAGGCTTGTTGATTTTGTGGTGCTCTCATCTCATAGACAAAAGCGAATTGATGGTATATTTCGTTCCGTCAATGGTTAGGTACTTGGATCTGTACATACATATTTGCCCCCATACAGGTGTATGTATTGGAATTTTCGACTTGTATCAGTGCATCTGTTATACGTAGAAATGTATTTGCATCCATCTATACATACCTTTTGGAACGAAACGGTTTTCTACATTGAAACAACTAGCTTAGGTCAACATCTGCTAATAAAATATCCTTGATCTTCGGCAATAAAAATGGTGCCATCATTAAAAAAGGGTGTGTGACTCGCGAGGTGCAAAAAGAAAACCCCACTTCAACACTGAAATTATATTTTATGACCAATATCAACTTTAGACGACCGGGGTCTGCGTTCCCATTTTGCACGTGTTTTCTTCGTTTGGAAAGAAGTTCTAGACGCTTACGATGTTTTGCATTAAGGATGCAACTCAGTCAAGCCACTATAGAGGTATTTGAGTTCGACTTTCAGATTTCTCGAAATCGACTTGATTCTTTTTTAGCTCAAGTGGCTCAAATTCTAATTAATTGAGTCTAGCGGAGGAATTAAATCTTTACCTATCGTAATAATTCATGTAAATTAATAAATATGAACAAAATAAATCTACAAAAGAAAACTGCAAGTACCATAATTTTCATTTGACATTCGCTTGAGTGTCATAACTTTTTTTTTATATTTAATTATTTGAATGTCATAGATTATATACAATAGTGACTTGAGTACTATAACTTTTTTACCAATCACTTGAGAGTCATATAATTTTTCAACTAATCACTTGAATGCTATAACTTTTAATAATGTTCACTATAAGTGCCATGCCACATCAGATTTTTGGCACTTAGATGAACATTTTAAAGAAATTATGGCTCTCAAGTGATCAATTGAAACTTATGGTACTCGAGTGAATTTTTTTTAGAAATTATGGCATTCGAGTGATCGAAAAAAAAGTTGTGACCTTTAAGTGAGTCATATACAAAAGTTATGGCACTTTTGCTGTACTTATCCCAAATAAATCTTTATTAAACTTTCAATTATAGTGTATTTTCATGATTCAAGCTCGAGTTTGAGTTTAATTCGAGTTTCAATCTAGAAAAATTGACTAATTTAGTTGAGCTTGAACTTACTAACAACTTAATCAAATCTAGTATCAAGTCTTGGCTATTTGAGTTGGGTTGAGCTCAAGTGTCAAATTATCGTCAACTCAACTTGAATACACAAGTACACCCCATGTATGGACATATAGTTTGAAACTTAAACTCTCATATTCCTTTTGTGTATAAAATCAGGGATAATGACTTATGTGGTTTTTGAACTTTTTTTTTTCAATACTTAATTTGGTTATTGAATTTTTGTTTTTGTTTAATTTAGTTCTTAAACTTCCAAAATTCCAATCAATGTAATCCTTCAATTGAAAATTGTAACACTTAGATGACTTGGCCATAATTTTGTCATCTCAATGTGAGATTATGGCATATATTATTTTGGCCATTAAAAGGATAAATAAGATTCGGTGACTTGGAAAAATGATGTGGCAATCTACATCGTTATGTTCGCGAATATATGCTGACATGGTTATCCACGTCCAAAAAATTCACGTGACATGTTGATACACTTGACAAAAGGACAACTTTGAGCGAACTTTTGGTTGAACTAATTCAAGATAATTATCTAGACAGTTCTAAACCTATTGCATGTCGCCAATTTCGTCTTCAACCTTTTAATTATGCCAATTTAATTTTCCGATCAATTTAAGCCGTAAATCACTAAAGTTAATGCCAGCCATCATACGTGACATGACTAGCGCTAAAGTGGCCGTCCTACATTAAGAGTCGAGTGGGGCTGAGGGCTAGAGACACTTGTCGATCACTAGACAAGGGCTTGTGAACCCTCTTCTTGCCTAGGCCCTTCACTATGGTGACCCCTCGCCTAGATCATGCAAGGATTATGACCCTTGCAACTCTAGGGAGGTGAGAGTTTTGTGACCCTTGCCAACCATAGCGAGGGCGTCGAGGCCCTCACCAGCCTAGGGGTGAGCGCAGTTCCCGGTTCTAAAAGGACCAGTTCTAATTCCCGGTTCCTTTTTCCAAGAACCAGAACTGGAACCGGTTAGGGCTCCAAAGTTCAAAAGAAAAGAAGCCCCAAATCTCTCGACCAATTCAGTGTTTACAATTTCCCTTCACTTTGATTTCACACTTTCACTGAGGCCACTCGCCCTCAATGCCGCCGCCAAACGCCACTCGCCCTCATCGGACGCTGCTGGACGCCAGTCGCCAAAACCAAATTTCTCATCTTAGACACTAGTTATCAAAGAGTGAAAATGTATACAACGAGAATATACACTAAACAACATCATTCACTTATTACACTGCTTTATAGCAAGGCCAATGACCGCATCAACATCCATTCTAATACGCCACTAAAGCCAACGAAGCCCACGTCCAAATCCCACATTCCCCCCCTTTTTTTTTTTTTTTTTTTTTTTCTGAATTTTGCAACCGCACTACCTATAAAGTACTTCACATGTTATATTCCAGGCTTTCTTCATTCTGTAATCTTCCTATGAGGGTAGCATTAGGATACACGATATACATTTGAATTGTTCTCCGACAGTGCTTAGCTCCGAAACCATTGCCGAATGACAATCGTTGGAGTTTCCACTTGAATCTGCCCACAAAATGTTGTGGAACCAGAGGAGGCATCTCCGCAAAATTTTGCAGAACCGAGAGGGTGGGGGGCCTTGGGGGAACTAGAAGGGGCGTCTCTGCAAGTTTTTTAACTTATTAGTTTTTGCTTTTCTTAAATCTTGGATTTTGCACGACGATCTACAAACTTTTTATCCTTCCCATGTACAAATACGGACACGTAAACTCACATTTAATTATATTTTTTACGAACTTTCAAAAATTAAACAAACAACATGAAAACAAAGAAAAAATGGTTATTGCTCTAAAACAACTAAGGCAAATGTAACTTAATGTTTTATCTTTTCCTTTTTTTCTTTCAAATCTTATAGTGCATGCACTTTGACTTTTATTTAATACGAAATACATGAAACCCTTTTACAACATACAAATGTTTACTTGTAAATTTTCATATGACTTATGTATAATTTTCCAAAAGAATTTGTTAAAGAGTGCCGATGGACCACCTATAAATAGCTAAGGAAGCACCGGGTTTTCATTTCAAGCATCTCCTTTCCTCTTTGGAAACTTCTTATTGGTTTTGATTATGTATGTCAAGATTCTTGGCACTGGTATGTTTGCTAAGATGTGGGAAGTTACCGTAGAGTATGCGCGTACGTTATAGTTCAAATCTGAAAAAGAAACAAAAGAAAAAAAAAAAAAAAAAGAACATGTTGGAACCTGGAACTAACCCTAGAACCTGTGACAGGGTAGGTTTCAGGTTCTTGATTCTGACGGGTAGGTTCCAAGTTCCAAAAAATGAGAAACCTGTACCCGAGAGTAGGTTCCAGGTTCCAGACGAAACTAAACCGGAACCTGGAACCACTCACCCCTAGGTTACATGGCTCTTTGCTGCTATCATTACGTTTTATTGCTTTAAATATTCATGTTTCCTCTCCTCTAGACATTGCCTTCTTGGCTTCATCTTTTCCTTCTCTGTGGAAATAGGTAGTGGGTGGGGTTGTTCATATAACCCACTATTAGACCAAATGCTGAGAATTTAAGTATTGAATTTTAAGTGCTGAAAGTAGAAATAAAAAGTTATTCAATAAGCAATTGAAAATTGACCGTTCAATGTTGTTGACTGACTTCCTAAATGAAACTGTGACAATTGTTCATAGATATTAGTAGTATAATTGGCAATATTCGAATTGCCATTGATTAACCCATTTCTTACTCACCATATTAAATGAGCTTTTTCTATTTAATCGTATTTTTAAATCGATAGCAGTTATAATAACTACTGAACTTTTAATAATTTTTTACACTTAGTCGTGTTATTAAACAGGGTCATTAGTAATTGTGAAGCTTGGTCGGCTTCGACCTCAACTTCAACTTTACTTGGTCAAAGACAATTCGGATGGGAATATATATAATTCTGAAGCTGGTGATTATTCCACTTTCGTTTAAATTAAAAGGAGAAAGTGGATGAGTGTTGTTTCCACCATACAATATTATCATAGGTAGAAACACATCCACCATGGTTATTTACTGAAATTATTGCTCCACGCGACTCATGAAAAACATTTGAAATGAATTTTACTTTTTTATATAGAAGTTTATCTTTAAAATTCGAGATTTTACTATTAATGAGTCTTCTGATTCATTTATTAAGTAAACAAAGAAGTAAAGTTTACGGTGTTCAATACACTATTTTTCTGAGGTCTTGTATAATGACTTCATTTAAAAGTTGAAATATCTATAATTATCATGTTTCATAAATACGTTAGAAACACTCGATAACAAGACCTTGTTTGATGAGAAAAGCTCAAGACTTGGGACAAGTTTGGTTGACCTCAAAATGATTCAAATTTATCTGAGGTTTTTCATTATGTTATACATTAAAATAATTTTTCGCGTCTTCACCAGAAAGCTACGAGAATTGTTAACAATTCCAAATCAAAAGTGCTTAACAATTCCAAATCAAAAGTTCTTTTAAAGTGGTCCCACCCTGCTGAGAAATGACTTGATGTTCCATATTAAAATCTCAGGATCCGGAGTTTAGTAATCAAACAAATTTAGGATTCATTTATTTTGCCAAAAATGTCACAATTATGGAAATATTTTTACAAGAAAAAGACAATTTTTTTTTTTTGTATTTGCCTGAAACTTGAAAATGAGTTGGAAAATATTTTATGTCGTTTGATATGAAAAATTTGATTTGATTTTCCTAAAAAGATATACACCATTTGAGTGCTAGTAATTTGCACATGGACAATTGAGACACTAGGTAAAGGTACCAAAATCTCGAGTTCGGCTGTGAAGGACCCTGACCCAAGCATCGAGAATCTGGGCATGGTCACTTGGGTCTTAGGCCTGGCCTTGATGTGGATACCATGGTCCTAGACCTAGCCTCCATGGACCCAAGGCATGACCCTTGTAGACTCGAGTATAGCCTTTGTGGACTTGGGCCAAGTGTTGGGGATCCAATATTGTGTATTGGGATCTTGCAATTGACCTTTAGGGACCTAGGCCAGGGTGCTGAGGCAATGGGCACAGGCATTGGGGTTTCAAGCTCGGCCTCAATGGACCTAGGCGGGCCACTAAGGACCTAGGGTCATGGGCCTAGCCTCAATGGACCGCTTGTATGGAAGCCAAGCATAAGCACCAGAGACTTGGTCTTGGATACCTAGGACATTGAAACAAGTGTTAGATTTTCTATGCTCCATCATAGAGTTTCGAGCGCAAGTACTAATTCCTAATCATATTTTTCAAATGATTTCTAATATTTTAAAGAGTAAGTTATTTTTCAAAATTTAAATATAAATTTTCCATTGACTAGAAAAATATTTTCTATTAACTCACTTTCCTAAGTGAATCAAATGCAAAAAAAAAAAAAAAAAAAAAAAAAAAAAAAAAAAAAGAGGAAAATTTTTTTCCACAAAATAATGGAGCCTAAGTAGGAAAAGGTTCTCTCCACAAATATTCATTGAATTTCGCTAGACTTGCAACAATCTTATCATGGTAATAGATCTCATATTCAACAATGAAAATAGAATTTATGTTACCATGGATTAAATAACCGTTGCAAGAGATTTGATGATTAGCCATGAATTATTCTGTCTTATCTCACAGATGTGAAGTTGGATTGACTTTTAGCCATGCACAATAATTTGATGGTAAATGATTTGCAATTGGGCAACTAAACTATGCTCATGGTGAACATTTCTTGTCGGTAAGTCTCACATTTAGGCTCTGTTTATTTCATGAAGAATAACTTCTTCGTTTTCCAGCATTTGAATCACTTAAAATAATGAGTTAATAGAAACTATATTTGTAGTCAACGGAAAAGGTTTTCCTACTAAAACTTAAGCATGGGAACCTCAATGCTCGTCCATGAGCCTAGGTAGTGGGGCCAAGTCCCCAACACCCTAATTGAGGTCAATCTAGGTCGTGCCTCAGACCGTAGCTACCATGCTCGGGTCCATCCAGGCTAAGCCCAAGACACCAATGTCAATCGGCCGCCATGCCCAAGTCCACCAAAGCCAAGCTCAAGACACTAATGCCCACCCGCCACCATGCTTGGGTCCACCAAGGCGAGCCCAAGATATAAATGCCCATGCTCATGATGCTAGGCTCAGAAACATTGAGGCTGGGGTCATGTGCTTGGGCCAAACCTCCAATGGACCTGGGTGTCAGTACCTAAGTCACTAGCCTAGTCTCAAGTGATGGGGTCTCAACCCCATGTGCTAGACCCGGCCTCAATGGACCTAGGCTTGGGCATCGAGGACCTAGGCACAACCTCTATAGCCTAGGTTGAGGCGCCGGGGAGCCAAGCATTAGCACCGAGTTCTTGGGCTTAGTTTCAATCCCTAAGGATCCAAGACTAGGGCCTGTGTTCATGCTCGGGAATTTAGGATTTGGTCTTGGGACCCTAGTGCCCATGCTAGGTTCCTTCGCTATCCATGCACAAATTACTAGCACTCGAATAGTGTATATATATTTATGAAAAGCAAATGAAAATTTTCTTACCAAAGTATGAAAAATATTTGCTAGTTCATTTTTTAGCCTTGGTTTTTTTTTTTTTTTTTTTTTTTTTGGATCATAATTTTCTGGTCTTGGTTAAACACTAATAAATTTTGTTATTTTCCTTTTCATAAATATTATATTTTCTACGGAACAAACCGAATCTTGACTATGACAAACATGGTGTAAGATGGGATAATTAATATATTTTAGTTCGCCCATAGTTTATTGATTTAAAGTTTTGAATAGATGTTAAGCCCAACTAGATAATGTTAACGGGATCAAAGATTAGCTCTCTCAAAGATTTCTCTGCACGAGGTACATGGCTCATTGGTGCGACTAGTCAACACTGCCGCTATCAAAAGGCTTCATTGCTTCTAGATATTCAAGTTTCATCCCCTGGACATTGCCATTTTGAATTCATCTTTCCCTACTTTGTGAAAGAAGGCAGCGAGTGGAGTTTGTTTATAACCCACTATTAGAGTGAAACTTCTCAAATAATCTATTAACTGAAGACTCCTTCTTTCTCGACGAGTTACGTGACTCCTTGGTGCGCCTAGCCGACACTGCCGTTAACAATACGTTGTATTGCTTCTAGAAATCCATGTTTCCTCTCCTCTGGAAATTGTCTTTTTGGCTTCATCTTTTCCATCTTGTGGAAGAAGGTAGTCGGTGGGATTATCTACAGTCCACTATTTAGACTAAATGCTGAGAATTTAAGTATTGAAGTACAAGCGCTGACAGTAAAAGTTATTTAAATAAGCATTTGAATTGAACGGTGAATATTGTCGATTTTCTTACCGTAAAAGAAACTGTGACCATTGTCGATAGATTTTAGTAGAATCATTGGCACTATTCTAAGTGCCATTGACTACATTTTTCTACTTAATAAATGAAGTAACGCATTTATCTAAACAAAAATAATAAAGTAAAGTAACACATTTCTTACTCACCATATTAAATGAATTTTTTGTATTTAATTGAATATTTTAAGTCGATATTAGTTATAATTCTACCGAACTTTTAAATTTTAGACTCTTAATTGGGTTACTAACCAGGTTCATTGGTAATTGTGAAGCTTGGTCGGCTTCAACTTCAACTTTACTTGGTCAAGAATAATATACAATTCTGAACGTAGTGAATATTCCACTTTCGTTGAAATCAAAAGGAGAAAGTGGATGAGTGTCGTCTCCGATTTACAGCATTATCATAATCAGGAGCACATCCGTGATGGTTATTTGTTTAACTTGCTGAAATTATTACTGGACGAGGCCCGCGAAAACGTTTTTGAAATGGACTTTGCTTTTTTATATAAAATTCTATTTTACAATTTGAGATATTGCTTAATAGATTTAATTCATGAGTTAAACAAGCAATTAAGGAAATTATAAAACAAATGAAGCCTTAACCATGACAAATACGGTGTAAGATGGGGCAATTAATATATTTTAGTTGTTCTATAACTTATTGACTTAAAGTTTTGAATAAATGATGAAATCAAACACGAGTTCTCTGTGGAAGGTCTCCCTGACGAGGTACATGGCTCATTGGTGCAACGAGTCAACAGTGCCACTGTCAAAGGGTTTCATTGCTTCTAGAAATTCAAGTTTCATCACTTGTGGACATTGCCCTTTTGGCTTCATTTCCCCCTTCTTTGTGGAAAAAAAAAAAGGGTAGTGGGTGGGTTTGCTAATAACCACAATTAGAGTGAAATTCGTCAAATATTCTATGATCTGAAGACTCGTTTGATAAAAAATTAAGTATTTAGAAATTAAGCATTGAGTTTTAAGTGCCGAAAGTTCATAGATCACATTAAATAAATTACAAGTTCATGAATGATGTTATTACAATAGGGCCAAAGTTAGATCGTATTGAATAAAACATCCAAAAACAATATTGCACATTAGGCCAAATTTAGGGAATGTTTGTGTCGTTACCCCTTGTATATAGCATTCCGGGCCATCAAATAATGCTTGTGGCAATTTTTTAAGGACACCTTGTCCCATATTTTACCACTAAAATGATTTTTTGCAACTAAAAGTGGAATCTATCGCCAAATTAATTCACTGCAAGCGAGGATTGAGGGTTGCCAATTTAGTACAATCAAAGCATCAGCGATGGAAACATAAACACAAGTCACATTAACTACATAGATCAATGGAAAGTCAATGATCATTCTAATATTTGCTTATATTTTTCTGGACAGGTTTCTTAGCAATACAGACTGTAAACACTCATTATAAGCAAATTTTATGCGTTGATTATACTTTTATCCATAAACATATCACCCATTATCTAATCTTGTTGGTAAGTGCAATCATCATATATAATATCATAGAATGTAATGGCTCGATTTTGTACCTTGATAGATCATATGCTATTTGGAAAAAAATGTTAAAGAGCATGAACAAGTACATTTTGTTATTAATTAGTACACCCATTTGGCAAAAACATTATATATAATTTTGAGTAAATTATGACAATTTATAACACATAAGTAAATTACCGATATATGATATTTAAATTGAAACCACCTGTCTTTTTCTTTTTTGGTTGGAATATTGAAACAATCCGTTAGTAAGTAAGATTACTATAGATCATGAATGAGTACAAGAAATTTTGATTAATGATGTTGACACCAAAAAATGACCAACTTTTGATTATTGTTGATAAGTGACGGACTTTGTCGATGAGGTAGAATTTAGTGAAAACAAAAGTCATCAATGAACAGAATTATCACTAGCTTGAAGGGAATCAATAGCTTGCCAATAAAATCATTGACAACACACAAAGTAAAAAATTATCGACGAGAGCCTTCATCAAAACTTTAGAAGTTGATTAACAAAGTCATCGATAGCAAGCAATTGGCACGAAAACAAAACTACTTGGTAGCTATGTCTAATAACACTATTCTAGGATTTTTTTTTTTTTTTTAATAACTTCTTGTTGAAAAATGTTGCTAGATAATAGAAAATTGTGAATTTGTAATTTCTTGTAATGATTGATAGGATTATGAAGTTATTTGTTTCAAAGATAGGATTTGTAAGTTATCTTTTCAAAATTAGTAACCATCTGTAATTGATTGTGGGCTATAAATATCCACATTGTACGCTTAATAAAAGATCATTTATGTGACATCTTCAATTCGACCCCTATTTAAAGAATATATTTATGATAGAAATCAACAAATCATGGGAAAGTGGAAGCCTTGAATGAGAAGCCACGAGGGCCCAAGTCAGGGGTGGGCCCAATGGGCCTCGCGCCCACCATGGACGGCCAAGAGGGCCCATCAAGGCTAATTAAACCACACTTATTTTTTTTTTGGAAGTTTGCACATTAAAAAACCCCGGTGCATGAATAGTGTTTTGGACTGTAGATTAACTAAATCCTTAAATGACCCATTCTAGAAGCTCATTGGCCTAATGAGACAAAATTATTGTCTTCCAAAGAGGGAAAGGGGCACCCATTTGAAGAAGAAAGAAGAGAGACCAACCAAGTTAGCTTTCCTAGTTCATTTCCAATTAGATCACATCCATGAAATCTTGTATTTAATGAAAGACTATCGGATGGCATTGGAAGACCAGGAAGGCTCCTCGCGATTGGCCGCCCTTTGTAACAGGTTAGGCCGCCTATCTACCGAACATGTAATTGAAGACTGGGATGACGAGCCCCCACTTGAAAAATTGGAAGAGTGTCGATTAACACTAATTGGGAAAATTCTTTTGAACCCCTCCATAAACTTCCAAGCTTTCCAAAGCACATTAAAGCGAGCTTGGTGAACTAAACAAGTAAAAATCTCACAACGAGAGGCGGGCCTCTATATAGCAAAATTCCAACCACACGCAGATAAACAAAGAGTACTTGAAGGGGGACCTTGGCTGTTCTCAAGCCATTTAGTTATCTTTAAACTATGGATTCCCAACATGCCATTACATTGTTACGACTTCTCTAGTTGTGCTTTCTAGGTACAGGTGTTTGGAATGCCTTTGGAATGGTGTACATATAGAACGATTAGCAGGGCGGTGCAACATATTGGTCGAGTTTTAGAAGTAAAAGTTGACACAAAGGAGGGGGCAACATCAAGAGCTGGTCGAGCCAGGGTGGAAATAAACTTGCAGAAGCCTTTAAAGATAGGGAAATTGATCCGAATTGACGGAAAAATACTATGGCTAGATTTTCATTATGAGAGACTATCTCATTTTTGTTACTCTTGTGGCAAGCTGGGACACTACGCGATGTATTGCAAAGATTTCCCCTTTGATGAGGCAAAATTAGAAGGTAGAGACAAGATGGCCTATGGCCAATGGGTTCGCGCTAAGGTTAAGGAATACAGCCCTTATTGGCAGACATTTTACAAGCCGCAGGATAAATCAGAGCACTCAGAAGAAACAATACCTGAAACTCCTCCCTCACTAATTCCGAATGTCCCTTTTATTACCACCACTAGCTATTACTACAATAGCGCACCAGTCCAGAGCAGTCACTACAACCAGAACACAAGCAGCAAGCCCTGACTCGCAGCACCATCAGGAAGAAGTTATGCAAGGGACCTCGCTCCACACAGCGCTCATACCTGCAGTAGCCAAAATGAAAGGAATTCAGACCCAACCCATGGAGTTAAAGCCACAAAAGAAGTTGAAAAGCACGAGAGTGACACCAAAATTGGGAGTAGCCAAAAAACTGAAAATATACAATCCCTACGAGACAAAGGGTTTGATACTCGAGAACCATGATGATACAAACCTCATGGAAACACCTGTTTATGTAGCAGAGGAAGTTGGATAATGGGCTTTGGTGGCTGGCCCTAAATGGCCACCCACCAACAAATGAAGATGATTTGCTGGAAGTATCAGGGTTTGGGCAATCCCCTAACAGTTCAAGCTCTAAAGGCCATGATAGCCAAAGAAAAGCCTAACATTGTATTCTTAATGGAAACAAAGAACACTGAAGTAAAGCTTCAACATATTCAGTGCCATTTACATTTCAAAAGTTCCCATATCATTAACCCAGTTAGTCTGGCCAGAGGATTAGCAGTGTTATGGAATGATCGGGTATCTTTAAGGGTGGTTCGCTCAACACAAAACCTTTTTATTAGATATGTAGGTTTGAGCAGGAAGATATAACTATGCGCATCACATGTATTCATGCTCCTTTTATCTATCAACAATGACAAATTCTGTGGGATGAGCTTCGAAAGATAAGCTATGACAATAATTTACCTTAGATCTGTTCTGGTGATTTTAATGAAATACTCTATCTTTGGGAAAAGATAGGAAAGTGGCCCGCAGTCCCTTTTTGAATGATGTCTTTTCGAGCTATCCTAAATGATTGTGCACTCATGGAGATAGAAAGTAAAGGCTGCAAGTTCACTTGGATGAATAATCGTGAAGGGGAAGAGCTGGTGAAAGAACGATTGGATCGGTTGATGTGCACGATGGATTGGCGCTTACTGTTTCCTAGAGCTAAAGTTTTCGCCCTACCTGCTGTGGGTTCCGACCATAGTCCTTTACTTCTTAACACATCAGCACCTTATACAAAACGAATGAAGCCTTTTATCTTTGAAGCTTATTGGAATGAAGATGAAGAATGCCGAGAGGTTATTTCTACAGCATGGAATTCAGTGCAGATTCAACATTTTGGTCTACTTCCAAAATTTAAAAAAAAAAAAAATTGGAAGCTTTGAGTAAATGGAGCCGAGCCAAATTTTCAAAGGGACATACCAAGGTGACCGCCTTACAACAACAACTACAGCATCTAACGAACCAGCAGCATTGCAATTATAGTAGAGTGGAGGCATCCAAACTGCGAGAGGAAATCAGATGGACTTGGCAATAGGAAGAACAATATTGGGCTATATGCTCCAGGATTCAATGGTTGAAATGGGGCAACAAGAATACAAGATTTTTCCATGCAACTACACTTCAAAGGAGGCAACAAAATAGAATTAGCATGTTGCAGGACGACCACCAGCAATGGGTACGTGACTCTCAGACACTACAAGATATGACGTCTAATTTCCTTTCTATGTTATATACAACAGAGGGATATAGGGATTACGGACCCATACTTGATCAATGCCAACAGGTTGTTACTTCATAAATTAATGACCAGTTAACAGCCTTGGTCACTTTTGAGGAGATTTGCAAGGCCACCTTTCAGATGGAAACTACAAAAGCGCTAGGCACTAATGGTTTAAATGGTTTGTGTAGTTCTTCCAAGTGGTACGACCATGATGGGGTGCGATTGGACGCACCGTTTCAAGTTGAAACGTTACGATGGAAGGTCACCAATGGAGGGGTACGAAGGGAGACGTATAAAATCTCCCGGACACAACCGTTGGACGTGTTGTCAATTCATTCGCACCAAAATCTCTCTCAAAATTCCATCTTCAAGATAGGAGGATTCAATCATCAATTTGAAGAACGGTTTGCATTTACGCCGTGGAAATCGGGTGTTTTCCTTGTGATTGCATCCAAACCAACGTGAGGCATTGCTGTTCGTGATTGGTTCGCAATTCAACGTTTTTCATTGATCCGTGGGTTGCCTTGAAGGATAAGTTTGGGGGTACATCGCCACTAAGCTGAGGAGACTCACCATCAAGTTTGACACTTTCCGAAAGCGCCCAAATGTAACAATGAGGCAACATCTTCGGGAGATGTCAAACATGATCCGTGAGTGAAGTCGGCGAGTCACTCCCTTACCGATGAACAGCAAGTTCGGGCTGTTATTAGGTCTCTTCTTGATAATTGGGAACATATGAAGATCAATATGACGCATAGTGAGAACATCGTCACTTTTGATGATATTGCGCGTCATTTGGAATTAGAGGATGAGCGCTTAGAGGCTGCAAGATCCTCTACCCATGCTTATGTTGCTGAAACGAGTTCGCGCAAAGCTTCGAGCTTCAAGCGCAAGAGGAACCTTCGGTTCAACAACAAAGGGAAGATGAGCGATCAAGGACCCAAGAGGGCTAAGACCTTCCGACGCAAGAAGCGTGGTGGGAAGAAGGACAAGGCCAAGATGGAGTGCCACAATTGTGGCAAATCGGGTCATTTTGCTCGTGAATGCACCGAGCCGAAAAGGGTACCCTATTACTCCATTACTATGAGTAATGCTTTTGTTTCTAATCTTGAAATGCTTGCTGAATCTCATCCAATGTGGACTGTAGACTCAGGAGCAACGGACCATGTAGCTAGAGACCGAGAAGCATTTGTGGAGTATCGTCGGATACCGTATGGAAGAAGATGGATATATGTTGGGAATAACTCAAGAGTTGAAGTGAAGGGTGTCGGCACATGCAAATTAATCTTGCGTGGTGGTCGAAATCTATTCCGCATGATGTCCTTTATGCTCCAGATATTCGACGAAACTTGGTCTCGTAGTTGTTCTTCTTAGCTTAGGTTATGTATTGAATTTCCATGGTGATTGTGTTGATATTTTGTATGGAGCAGTTTATTATGGTTCAGGTCATGTATTGAATGGTTTTATGGTGTTAAACATTGACTATGATCAGTACAATGTTAATGTTGATGGTTGTTTTTCTTTAATTGCGTCTTCGATAACATTGGGACCGATGCAAATACTTGGCATGCTAGATTAGGTCACATTGGGTTGCAAAGAATGCAAAGATTAGCTAGAGAAGGCCTTTTAGGGTCACTCACTAATGTTGATCTACCCGTATGTGAACATTGTCTAACGGGAAAAGCAACTAGAAAACCATTCGGTAAAGGGACTAGAGCTGAATTTCCATTGCAACTCATACATTCGACATTTGTGGTCCTTTGAATGTGAGGGCGAGGCATGGAGCCTCATATTTCATTACTTTCATAGATGACTTCACGCGTTTCGGTTATGTCTTTTCGATCTCCCATAAGTCCGAAGCATTAGAAGGCTTTAGACGATATATAACGATGGTAGAGAATCAGTTGAACAAAACAATAAAGGCATTAAGAACCGATCGTGGACGTGAGTATCTATCGGAGCAATTCAAAGCTCTTTGTGATGAAAAGGGAATTGTAAGACAATTGACTATTCCTTATACTCCACAACAAAATTGGGTGGCTGAGAGAAGGAATAGAACCCTATTGGAAATGGTTAGGTCTATGATGGCACCTATCTCCTTTTGGGGAGATGCATTATTGACTGCTGCCTATGTACTTAACCGAGTGCCCTCAAAATCGGTCACTTCCACCCCTTATGAATTATGGACTGGAAGAAAACCAGACTTAAGTAGTCTACGTCCATGGGGATGTGCAACTTATGTTCATGAATCTTCCCATAAATATGGCAAATTAGGCCCTAGAGGGAAGAAATGTATCTTTATAAGATATTCGAACACTCCAAAGGGTATGTGTTCATAGGTGAACAAGCTGATGGAAGTGTGACCGAAAAGGAGTCACGAGATGTCACGTTCTTGGAGAACGATTTTCCTAGTAGAGGTGAGATTGATAAGGATTTCCAATTATATGAGATGGAAGATCCTAATAATACACCCACTAATGTTATGGAGGGGAATGAAGATTTACCTCCACATGAAAGACCTAGTGGGAGTGTAGCATCGTCTGGCGAATTGAATTCAAGAGAAATTCAGTTGCGTAAAAGTGATCGTAAAAGTATTCCTCGTCGTCGTTTTGAGATTGAAGGGAAGCATTTATGATTGCTCATAAAGATGATGTCGAGCCTAAGACTGTTCAAGAGGCTCTCTCATCCTCTCGATAAGGAAGAATGGAGAAAAGCTTTGGAAGACGAGATGGAGTCAATGAGGACAAATCATGCGGGACTTGGTTGATCTACCACCCAATCGTAAGGCCATTGGAAACAAATGGGTTTTTAAGATTAAGCAAAGGGCAGATGGATCCATTGAAAAGTATAAGGCTCGTCTTGTGGTGAAAGGTTATACTCAACAAGAGGGTATAGACTACGAGGAAACTTTTTCACCAGTTGTAAGGTTTGCCTCAATACGTCTTATTCTAGCCATCGTTGCACATTTGGACCTTGAATTACATCAAATGGATGTAAAGACGGCATTTCTCAATGGAGAACTAGATGAGGAAATTTATATGAAACAACCATTAGGTTTCATAGCTAAAGGTCAAGAGCATAAAGTTTGCAAACTTCATCGCTCAATATATGGCCTTAAGCAATCATCTAGACAGTGGTATCTTCGTTTTTATCGAGCCATAACAACTTATGGTTTTACGATGATCGAAGAGGATCACTGTGTATATGTCAAACGGTCTGAAGATAAATTTGTGATTTTATCACTTTATGTGGACGATATTCTGTTGGCTGGAAATGACAAGGTTATGGTAATCACCATAAAAGAATGGCTGTCCTCCAATTTTGAAATGAAGGACATGGGAGAAGCTGCTTATATATTAGGAGTTAAGATCGAAAGAGATCGATCAAGGAAACTCCTTACTTTATCACAAGAATCTTATATTATGAAGATTCTTGAACGTTTCAATATGCAGCATTGTAATCCCATTGATACCCCTATCATGCAAGGCGAAGGCCTAAGTACTGAGATGTGTCCTAAGACTCCAGAAGAAATTAAAATAATGGAAACTGTTCCTTACGCTAGTGCGATCGGAAGTTTGATGTATGCTATGATGTGTACTCGACCCGACGTATGTTATGCCGTGGGATTGGTGAGCCGATTTCAATCAAGTCCCGGTCCAGCACACTAGAAAGCAGTAAAGAGGATCCTGAGATACTTGAAGGGCACTATGGACTATCGACTTTGTTACCAAGGGAATGATTTACGCCTATTAGGTTATTCAGATGTTGATTGGGGTGGAGACTGGATGAGCGTAAATCGACTTCTGGATATGCGTTCTTGCTCAATGGATGTGCAATTTCTTGGAATAGCAAGAAACAAACATGCACAGCCTTGTCAACTATGGAGGCTGAATTTATTGCGTGTTACGCCACGGTGCAAGAAGCAGTATGGCTAAAACGTTTCTTTGAAAATTTAGCCACTATCACCGAGATTCCAAGACCGGTGACGGTTTATTGCGATAGTCAAGCAGCCATTGCCTATGTGAAAGATCCCAAGTATCATGGAAGGACGAAGCACATTGACATAAAGAATAACTTCATCGAGATATTATAGCGCGAGAAAGAAGTGATTCTACAATACATTTCAACCAATAGAATGGTTGCCGATCCATTTACGAAGGCTATTCCTAGAGACATATTTTTGACCCACAGGATGTCACTAGGTTTGCGTAGGATGTGATATGTGTTATTGTAGAGGATCATTGTTTTATGAATTTATGGACATATGTATTGTACTTGTTTGTTTATTAATGACTTGATGTTTTATCAAAAGTACAAATCCATTATGAGACTAGCACAAGCACACATATATTATTGGAAAGTATGTCAGCAGGTAATGATTGGCTTACTCACACGAGCAATTGCCTCAAGTGCTATAGTTAGCACGTTGAGATGAGACGTTATGTACAAATAAATGCTGAAGAGCAAGTCTAGTACATAAAATATGTCGCCTTGATTGGAGTCAAGATGAGGTCTGTGATTTATTTAAGACCGAACATGATAGTCCCACAATCATGTATGCCCGTAAGATGCCGGATGCGAGTACTTAATTTGGCGCTATAGAGAGCGAGCTAATATAGCACTCGAGTTAAACATGAGTACGTGAGAGGCACGTGACTATGTTTAGGCTAAGATCCGTATAGTGGATATATTTAAGAAATGACATACGCTCTTATAGAAAGAGAAATCCACTATAGCATGTAATTCATACTACATGTGCATTGCTCGACCGAAAATGGAAGGTGAGTAAAATTATCCCTATTTACTCATTGCGTGAGCCCTTAAGGTAATTTATAATTTACCTCAATTCGTGCCCTATGTTAATTCTGACTATGTTCTCGAAATGAAAGATCGGTGTTGCTACTTTAGCATGTTACGGGCGGTCATGAATAGATATGGCCTATGGGACGTGTCTAGGAAAGCAAAGTTGTTCTAAAATTAAGAGAGACATGAGTGCGAAGGAAGACTATTGTTGTTTTTTACATCTGTCACATGTATTTACTGGTCGACCAATTATATCGCCTTATGTGGTTGCGGATATAATTGTAAATACATGATGTTTTAAGGATAATCAAGTATAGCCTTTAAGGGATATGTATACTTGAATTGATGTAACAAGATATGTCGGGGCCTTTGTGAGACATCGATTGTTTATTTTTCTTTTCGGGTTGTAGCCATTATGTCATCCCTAACAGGTGCATAATTTGAGCTCCCAAGTGCAGGTGTACTCACTGGTCGCACGGCTTACTTGCCAGTATGATTTGTTCTGTAAAGTTGATGAATGTTGAATGCATTGCCTTATATTCTTGATAGAAAGCTATCAGGCCCATCATGTCCGAGTGGGAGATGTAGTTCTTCCAAGTGGTACGACCATGATGGGGTGCGATTGGACGCACCGTTTCAAGTTGAAACGTTACGATGGAAGGTCACCAATGGAGGGGTACGAAGGGAGACGTATAAAATCTCCCGAACACAACCGTTGGACGTGTTGTCAATTCATTCACACCAAAATCTCTCTCAAAATTCCATCTTCAAGATAGGAGGATTCAATCATCAATTTGAAGAACGGTTTGCATTTACGCCGTGGAAATCGGGTGTTTTCCTTGTGATTGCATCCAAACCAACGTGAGGCATTGCTGTTCGTGATTGGTTCGCAATTCAACGTTCGATCCGGGACTATTTGCTGTTTGCGCATTGGAATCAAGTAAGTCGTCTTCCGCCGACTAGAATTCCTTCAGTTTGTTTTATCAACATCACTTGGAGACCATTAAAGATGATCTTATTCTTTTAGTGCAAAACTTCTTTACGTGAGGGGTGATGCCTACAACTCTAAATCAGACCATTATTGCTTTGATTCACAAGACACCTCACCTAGAGAGACTGGAGTAATATTGTCCAATCAGCCTTTGCAACTTCGCATACAAAATTATCTCAAAGGTAATTACTAACCGTCTGAAACCTTGGTTGCCTTATCTAATTTCTAAGGAACAAACAGCTTTTGTGAGCGGATGAAAAATTCAAGATAAAATTTTAATCGTTCAAGAAGTTCTTCATCAATTTAAGACCCGAAAGAGGACACGAAAATTCAATGCAATCCTAAAGACCGACATGCAAAAGGCGTACGACAGAGTAGAATGAGATTTCCTTCACGACTACCTACTCAAACTAGGGTTCCATCTAAGATGGGTTCAGTGGATAATGAAGTGTGTCACAACAACATATTTTGGTGTCAAATTTAATGGAGAGCAACTACCTTATTTTTGCCCAACTCAAGGTCTACGACAGGGTGATCCTCTATCTCCATATCTTTTTATTCTATTGGCAAATGTGTTATCAAGTCTTATTAATCAAGCTGTCAGCCTGGGACACATCAAAGATATTAAGTTAAATAAGTGGTGTCCTACCCTATCCCATCTTTTTTTTGCTGATGATGCAATCTTCTTCCTAGATGGTAACATTCAAGAATGCCAGAACTTTGCTAACTTTTTAAATCAGTATTGTGTGGCCACGGGACAGGTGATGAATCGCAACAAGTTTGGAATGATTTTCAGTAAACATTATCCTATTAGACTGCATGAAAATATGTCGTGAGAGTTTAGAACACATGTGCTACAAATGTGTGGCAAATATTTGGGAATACCATCTAATTGGGGACGATCGAAGAAGGAGATGTTCTCTTGGATTTTAGGGAGAGTAAATGCCAAACTGGAGGGATGGAAAGAGAAATTAAAATCAAAAGGTGGTAAGGAAATTCTTATCAAATCTGTTGTTCAGGCATTTCCACATAATGCCATGTCGATCTTTAAGTTACCCCTTTCTATTTGTAAATCTATTGAAAAAAGTATTGCTAGATTTTGGCGGAGAAATGATCAGAACAAAGCAGGTATCCATCGGCAGAAATGAGAAGTTCTTAAAGGAAGCAAGGATAACGGAGGCCTAGGCTTCCATGATCTCATAGCATTTAACAGAGCGATGCTTGGAAAGCAAGCTTGGAGATTATTACAACACCCTCAATCTTTATGGAGTCAAATTTTTAAGGGTTTGTACTTTCACTCAAAAGACTTTCAATTAGCGGATAGAGAAACTCGGCCATCCTGAGGTTGGCAGAGCATTCTAATGGGCAGAGATGCTATTCTACCACACATCCACTGGTTAGTTGGTAATGGAAATAAGATCAGAATCCATGGAGATTGGTGGTTACCAATGGGAATTCTCCATGGACCTAAGACTAGAGAAGAACCAACGATGGTGGCTGATCTTATTAATCCAATCCACCATGATTGGAAAAGATCGCTGCTCCACAAGTTCTTAGATGATCAAGTCACAACAGAAGTTCTTACCATCCTAGTAAGACCTCTCTCTACCGAAGATCAATTAGTTTGGACAGCCACAAAGGATGGCCGACATACTGTGAAAAGCAATTACCATACTCTAATGCAGACTACAAACAATAACAGTAGTTACAGAGCGTCAACATCTTACCAGAATCCCAGGATATTGTGGCAAAGAATATGGGCAATGAAAACAACACCAAAAATTAAAACATTCCTATGGTCAGTTTGTCAAAACGCACTAGCATCCAAAGCAAATTTATTCCAACAACACGTTCTCACAGATCCCTTATGCAAACTATGTCAACAAAACACTCCAGAAACCCTAGAGCATCTATTTCTCTCTTGCTCTTGGACTAGGGCTATCTGGACTCACCCACATATCAACATACAGCCTTGGCCTCACATGATTCATCGTTTAGATGCATGGTTAACAGCAAGTGTGACAACATCTAAACACTCACCTGGACTAGAAATCATTGCAAATGTCCTTTGGCAGATCTGGAGGATGCGAAATAACTTCACTTTCCGCCACCAACAACCAGATCCAACCCTTGCAGTGGAGGCGGCTATTGCACAGGCTAGATTATACCAAATCTCAGCTTCCACTCGTTCGAGAATAGTCTAGTAATCTGAATCCTGCGTAGCTTTGGAGGCCTCTAGATTCGGGAACCCTGAAATGTAACATCGATGGTGCCTATCAGTCAGGAAGTAAAGAAGGATCGATGGCCTGTATTTGTAAAGATAATCAAGGTCGACTTACAGATTCCTTTTCAAGAAGATTTCCAGCGGCTTCGACTCTTGAGGTAGAGATCCAAGTGCTTACCTTCACGCTTCAACATTTGCTATAGCAAGGCCTTAACTGTGCACAACTCGTGATCAAATCGGACTGCATCACCCTCGTCGACACTGTGCGAGATGGGAGATCGCTACTGTGGGAAGTTCGTGCTCTGCTTGCGGAGGCGGTCATTTTGCTTTCCCATTTCCCTAACCTAAGGATGCAACACTGTAGGCGTGAGGCAAACATGGTAGCCGATTGGGCTGCAAAGGCCCAACGCATAGACTTTTCAGCCCACAACCGGATCCTTTTCCCTCATTATATAATGCTTGACCTAGTTTATGCGGATGTTTTGGCTTCAGGTTGTAAGTTTCCTTTTATATGAATACAAAAGTTTTCTTTCGACCAAAAAAAAAAAAAAAGAGTAGATCACTCTTCCTTTTATCACAGGAAGTCACAAATATAATGAGGTACCATACTTCCAATTAAGAAATCAAAGTCAAAGGGACCGACAACATCAGCGCCTCTTGTAATGAATACGTCAGTGCTTGGCATTGAGCGAGGCCTTATTTCAAGCTTGTAATTACCTTATTCAAAGTGGATCGCCCACATATTATAGAACATGAACAAAGTGCTTTTGTTCAAGGCCAACAAATACAAGACAATATCCTCATTGTTTAACAAGTGTTGCATCAACTAAGGATAAAGAAGAGGAAAAAGAAATTCCAGGCAATACTGAAACTGGACATGCATAAGGCATATGATAGAGTGGAATGGGACTTTCTTCGAATGAGTAAGCTGCAGATGAGATTTTGTGACCAGTGGGTACATTTAATCATGCAATGTGTGACAACGGTTACTTTTAATGTGAAAGTTAATGGAGAGTTAACGGAGTATTTCTCACCGACATGGGGGATTAGACAAGGAGACCCATTGTCATCCTATCTATTTATATTGACAGCCAATGTTCTTTCTTGGATGATGCACAAAGCAATAGAGGATGGAAGTATTAAAGGGATCAAGCTAAATAGGAATTGTCCAACTCTTTCTCACTTGATGTTTGCCAATGATGCAATCTTCTTCATGGATGAGACGGTTAAAGAATGTCAAAGTTTGGCGGCTGTCCTAAATCAATATTGCTATGCAACGGGGCAAGCAATTAATCTGAACAAGTTAGGCATTTTCTTTAGTAATGGTTGTCCACCAGCTTTGAAGGAGAACATGGCCCAAGAAATGCGAGTGCCAACCATTAAAAAGACTGGGAAATACCTAGGGATACCATCCGATTGGGGTCAAACTAAAAAGGAAATGTTTGCATGGATTCTAGCAAGAGTAAACATGAAGCTAGAGGGATGGAAAGAGAAATTTTTGTCTAAAGCTGGGAAAGAAATCTTGATTAAAAATGTTGTGCAAGTGTTGTCGTAATATGCAATGTCCATCTTCAAGATACCTATCTCGGTCTGTCGAGCTATTGAACAAAGAATCGCAGCATTCTGGTGGAAGAAAAATGAAGCTAGGAAAGGCATGCACTTGAAGAAATGGGAGGTTCCAAAGTCCATAAAAGACAGGGGAGGTTTAGGTTTTAAAGATTTAATCACCTTAAACAAAGCATTGTTGGGAAAGCAAGTGTGGCGACTATCACAATCACCCTCAACATTATGGAGTCAGATCCTGAGAGGTATATACTTCCCTAATGGAAACTTATGGAAAGCAAAAAGAGGCCAAAGACCATCTTCGGGATGGCAAAGCATCCTCATGGGACGGGATGCCATCGAACCAGGAATACGGTGGCCTATAGGCGATGGGAAATCCATTAATATTTGACAAGATCCTTGGTTATCACAGGGTGTGCTAGGAGGCCCCGAGAATAAAGAAGATCCTAAAATGGTAGCAAATTAATTGATGAGGAAAAAAGGGAGTGGAAGGAACCGCTGTTGCACCAGCTTTTTGAAAGGAGAATTATTAATGATATCTTATCAATACCTATCACTGTGCAGCCTAAAACAAACCAATTGATTTGGACAGGAAACAACAAAGGGAATTACACAGTCAAAAGTGGCTATAAAAGTGTGTATGACAACACCATTCAGCAAGCCAAAAACAGAGCATCAACATCATACCAGCCACCTCGAACCTTATGGACAAGACTATGGCACCTATCAATTCCCCCCAAACTGAAAGTATTCCCATGGAGTCTATGTCAGGATGCTATCCCTACTAAAGAGAAACTATATCATAGAAGTATCTTACCTGATCCGTTATGTCTACTCTGCTCCAAATGCCCTGAGACAGTTGAGCATGTATTTTTCTTCTGCAAAAAAATCACAAACGTATGGTCAGATCCAAACTTAAATCTTAGCACCAGTATATGCTAGGCAACTAGAATAGACAAGTGGTTGGTGGAATTTTTCGAAACAAAGACACACTCACCAGACGCAGGGTTAGTGGCGAAGGTGCTATGGCAAATCTAGAAACACCAAAACAACCAAATCTTCCAAACCAAAAAGCCACAACCAGAGGCCATCATTAAGACTGCCCTAGCACAAAATTGAAGCTTCAAAAGGTGGAATTGGAGCAATGGAGACAAAAGGCAACATCACCGAACTCACCTACAAAATGGACAGCACCAAAAGGCAAAGATCTGAAGATGAATGTCGATTGTTCGTGGGCGCAATGAGTACCACCTAGCTCGATCACTAGTATTTTGCAAGATTCCAAGGGTGTAATCGTCGAGGGCTTCGCCAAAGATGTCCATGCCGCTTCACCAGTGCAGGCAGAAACCCTAGCCATGCTCCATGGTTTGCGACTGCTGAAACAGAGGGAGGAGACACGAGGGGAAAGTACACAAACCGAAGAAAAGTTTACTTTGTGAAAGTGACTGCCGCACGGTTGTAGATGCTTTACTCGGCCAGACAGAAAAACCATGGGTCGTGAAAGACTTGGTCCAGGAATATAGACAGATTCTAGCCCAAATGCCTCATGTAAGGGTAGTCTATTGTTCGAGAAATGCAAATTACGCCGCAGATTGGGTAGCCAAAGCTTTTCGCCTAAAAACCCTCCCCTCAACATGGAACTGTGAACCCCCGCAACCCCTTTGGAATATTTTATGCTCCGATTTCAACTTGTCCTTTCCATGTAAGTCTCATTTTCAAGAATAAAATGAAAGTCCTATTTTTGACCAAAAAAAAAAAAAGTGGATCTCCCACTCTCGCTCTTTCCGTGATGTAGGTGAGAGTAATTCAGATCGAATCACCTTATCCTGTTATTTCATTTCTCTATTTGTCATCCATTTCTTTGTTAATCTCGCTATTATGGTGTATTGCAGATCTAATTGTGCAACAACACTAATGTATGCTCTACTTTTTCTTAAGATTATGCGATCATGAATGACTGAGAATTACCTTTTTGCAGGTGCGCAGGTCTTTGGCCAAAAAATATTGAAATGGTGTAAGATGGAGCAATTTGAAAGGGCTAGTAGAAGCACCTAGAGGGGGGTGAATACGTGTAAAAACAGATTCCGTAAAATACTATGAAAACCTTTACTTTTAACCTAAGTCTGAATAACAACAGACTTTTGAAACTGAGTCTGAAAAGCAGTAGACTTTGAACGAGATCAGACTTTAGTAGTTAAATAGAGTTACGAACAAAATAAAGAGATTTAGGGAAGAGAATAAGAACACAAGGTTTATAGTGGTTCGGCTTAGATCAAGTCTACGTCCACTCTCCCACGCTAACAGCCTCTTGGCTGGATTCCACTATGCAATCAACAAGAGATTACAACTTTGAGTGCAAACACTTAGTAGTAGATCACACTATCTCACTAAGTCACTCTTTTGGTATTTCTCTTACGATCACAAACGTTTAAGCTCACAAGAGACAAGTGTATAATCGAAGTTGCTCAGACTTTGGAATTATAAATTCTACGCTCCGTCTCTTACTTGCTCATCGGTCCTTGATCTCCTTAAATACTCATCCACTTCCAAACTAGCCGTTGGACAACATCTTGAGGATTGTCTTCCAATCTACCAATTGGATAGATCTGTATCTAGAAGATTTGGTAGCCGTTGAGTGATAGAAGTAGAATCCCAAATTGATTTTAATCGCCCATACAAACAGAATCTTGGTTTCCATAAGTAGAGCTTCTTCGTATGGAAAGTTTTTGTCTTCAATATTTAATTGTCAATCAATTAGATTGAGTCAATCAAATCAATCTTGATGTAGAATCCAAATCAAATCATTGACCATTATACATTTGGGCTTGTGTTACGTTCTGTCTTGTTCTGGATGTAAAGTCTGAGAGCAATAGACTTTACAATCTGAGTCTGAGTGCGATAGACTTTGCAATTTGAGTCTGAACATATTATGCTTCTGAACAGATTTAGCGTTAAGGTCTTACCCAATTCAGCTTCAGCATAGAGTCTGTCTTTTGGTTCTTCCAAGCACATTCAGTCTAGAATTTGTTAGAGTAGGTAGACTTCTGATGTAGAACAAACTTTGACACTAAAGTCTGGCAATCTTAAGACCTTGAAACAGAAGTCTGGAAATCTTCAGAATATACTTTGGACATGTGTTACATTCAGTCTTCTGGCCGTCTTCAAACTTCGACAATATTCTTTACATGTTCTATCATTTGCATAGTCTATTACTCAACCATCAAACATGTTAGTAGCCTTTGATTTATTTTTTCATTTTCAAAACATCATAAGGGATTTCCCTAACACAATTAACATATTTAGTTGGCCACTTGGCTTAACTCTTAAATGTCGGTACATGGCTAATGTCGACGAATTCAAAGTTGGGCTCTCCTTGGAATATCTCTCTGAATGAGGCACATGGCTCCTTCATGCGTCTAGCCAACACTCCACTGTCAAAACGTTTGATTGCTTATAGAAATTCATGTTTTCTCCCTTCTAAATATTGCCTTTTTGGCTCCATATCTTACTTCTTTGTGGAAGAAGGTAGTGGGTGGGGCTTATTAATTCCCATTATTAGAGTAAAATTTATTAAATATTATATTTATTGAAGGCTCATTGGATAAAGGTGAATATTAAATATTGAGAATTTAAACACTGAGTTCTAACTGCCGATAACTTTAAGTGTTGAAAGCAGAAATAAAAAGATGGAAAAATTGATCACTGAACATTATTGATTTTCTTACCATACATGAATTGTGATTATTATACGTTGATTTTAGTTATATAACTAGCAATGTTCTAATTGCCATAAATTACCTATTTCTACTTGATAAATTATGTAACTTAACTTACCATGTTAAGTAAAAGTTTTCTGAGTTAATGGAATTTCTATGTTGATATTAGTTCTAATCATCAAATAACATTCAATTTAATCAAGTGCTGAACTTTTTAATTTTCAATACTTAATCATGTTATCGATAGGCCATTAGTGATTATAAAGCTTGATGGGCTTCAACTGCAACTGTACTTGGTCAACGACATTAGTTCGTATGAGAATAGATAAAATTCCAAGCCCGTTGACTACTCCACTTTCGTTGAATTTAAATAAAGGTGGATAAGTGTTGTCTCCACTTTACAGCATTATCATAGCCTAGACACATCCGTTAGAAATATTAATTCATTTTACTAAAGTTATTGCTTGACACGACTTATGAAAATCTGTTTAAAGAAAATTTTAATTATTATTTCAATAATTAGAGAATTTACTATTACTTCGTAGATTTGATTAATGTGTCTTGCGAGCCATATGTTATGCAGCAAACTAAAGAAAATTTACGGTGCTTTTTTGTTTTTGTTTTTGTTAGAAAGGATATATTACGGCGTTCAATGCGTTGCTTTTCACATTTTGTACAGAATCATTTTTTGAAAACCGAAATATTTTTAGTTAGCATATTTAGTGCGCTAAAGACACTCAACAATAATCCTTGTTTAATGAGGATTACCTAAACTAAGGACAGCGTCGTTTTCACATCAAAGATTCATCGTCACTAGAAGTTAAAATACTGGTTTTCGTCTTCACCAGAAAAGTGCAAGATTTTTAAAGAATTTAACTTAGTAAGTACTTTTAGAATTGTCCCACTCTGCTAGCAAATGACGTGATCCTCCTTATTCAGAAATTAGGAACATAGACATATGCAAGATTATGAATTTTTCTTATGCAATCCGACCTGAAAATTAGAAAAGGTCCTAAGCTTATTTTGACTCAAGATATAGCCCAAGCTCTCTCTCTCTCTTCAATTGTTATTGACAAAGCAAATTCAAGGACTTTGTTAGCATAAAAGTTTTAGGGCGACTATGAGACTAACAATATCTTGTGAGCCACAAATTCTTAAATAAGTGAACCCCACAACAATTTCTAATTATTTATTATTTACTTTTTTTGGCACAAAATAAGTTATTATTCTCATAATGGATTAAGGATAGTCATATAAGTATTTCTCTAAATTAAAACAAGCCTTAATTCCAAGTCGGATAACCCAATTCCTCTTATGGAACTCACTTTGTATACATCTTATTGAAACCTTAGGATTACTCAATCGACAATTTGGTCCCCTTTAGGAATTTCCATCACCTTTAAGATCAGGCTTATTTCAGCTAGATTCCTCCCATATGAACCTTGATATGTCTCAATACAAAGTGGATGTTTACTGAAAGAAAGTGGATGATGTTGACAGTGCCTAATACGATTGTCGCTCGTAGAGATTTCATGGGCTAAGAGATTTGGAAGGAGAGATGAAGGAACGACGCACCTTGTTGGAATACTTCAGCCAAAGAGGTAAAGCCATTGCAGCCTTAGAACCCTTTAGTTCTCCTGCCATAGTGAAATTAGATTCCATACTAGCGGAGGTGGCTACTCATATTAGACAAGAGGAAGCAATGGCATCTCTCAAGCTGGAGGAACAGTTCAGCACATTACAAGGGTTGGAGACACCGCAAACATATAGGATCTCTCATGCCATGCTAAATTCAAAGTACTTGAAAGCTTTGAGGTGAGAAACTTTACGAATTATGACGGCGTTATATGCCCAAAGGTCTACCTCAAGTACTACATGCTGAATATGGCAAGTTACAATAACTACATGTTGTTAAAATATATAAATATTAAAGCACGTTTTCATCTACCGGCTTAAACTTTTAAAACAGTTGACAATGGTCTTATAAAATCTCATAAAATATCAGAGCAAGAATTTCTGAATTAAAATCTTTCCAATTCCTAAATGCCTTCCCCTAAAAAAATTATACGCTCTAGGCTTAGGCCAAAGACCAACCTATGTGTGAGGAGGAGTATTGGAACATTTAAATATTAAATCTCAGTTTGATCTAACAGCTTAACCATTTAGAACAATCGAGAGTGATTTCGCAAACAACTCACATGTGTTGGATCTTAGCCAAGAGTGGTGATGTCATGGAAGCCTTAGACTAAGGGCGCAAATGATAACCACTCTGGCCAAAAATTGATTTATGGAAAAGAAATGGATTTTTCTATTTCTATTTCTATTTCTAGATGAGTTTCTAAGCAAAAATACTTGTTTGATAACGACACAAAATTTCTTTCTTTTGGCCGGCGGTCGGCGACCGACGGATGGTGGTTGGCGGCGATGGATGGACGACCGGTTCATAGTAAGGACGAACGATGAGAATAATTTTTATTTCTCATTTCTATTCTAGAAATAGAAAAGTAGAAAATTTTTACTTTTGATTTTTATTCCAAACCTATTTATGGAACAAAAATCTATTTTAGAAATAGAAAAAATGAATAATTTTATCAAACGGATTTCTATTCCGAAACAAGTCCGGAATAGAAAAATTGTTTCCGAAACAAAAATTATAGTTTATCATGCAGCCCTAAGTAGTTTATGCCAGCCAAGTCTAGCCGAGCGGATCTTGGCCAATTTTGGGAGGCCAAGCTAAGTCCCAACTGGCGGTAATGGCTGGCTAGTTGGAGGTTGAGCCCTCAACCTAGGTTGACCGAGGCAATGCTAGAGAGGATGCACGACCAAGCCGAGGTGAGTAGCGTCGCTCACCTTAGTCGTCTCTATTGAGACTGTGAAGAGCAGGGGATGCCAAAAAAATGTTGGGTTTGTTGAGGGTACCGGGTCGGACCAATTACAAATAATTGTCTTCATTAGTGCCAACCACACCTCTCGTGAGATGGAATGGCTGATGATAACTAGACCCGCCATACCAGCAATTTCCAATCAAAATTATCCGAAATAACTAAATTTCTAGGGTTGGACATAATTCAATAATATAAAATCACGTTAACGAAATTGTTCCATTCATTCGAGAAACTATGTTCTTTATCTTGTCCCGCACATTTATTCGTACACTTAGAAGCAAGTTTAGTTGGCAGGCCCCTAATTTTGCTAACAACATTCAGTTTATGTTGTAGGACACACCAACCCTAGTGACGTCTTTGTCACTTAACACTTGCTTTTTTACAGAGACGCTAGACTACACTTCATACATATAGAGAGCCCAAAAACCACTATCACATATACAGACTCATAATTTATTTTTTCATCTTCTTCTTTCTTCATGCAGTTGGATAAGAAGCTTCCATGGCAAGACCGCAGACACCAGCCTTAGAGCTCACATCCTTCTGGATCCTCATGTACCCGCTCTCTCCCCACCCGGTGCCCCATGAATTCTTCATCAGCCAATACTTGGTCCCGCCAGAGTCAGAGGTCTTCCCATACCCGACCGCCGTGACCGCGTGGTCGATGTCGGTCCCACATGAGCCTGTGAACACGCCGCTTGAGTAGAATTGGAAATCAAACCCGCCCCCCTCAATTGCCACCGAGACTGGCTGGTTGGCCACGGCCTGCAAGAGGGCCTTCTCGTTGTTGGCCGGCACATCCTGATACCCAGTTATTGAGGCTGCGGGGTTTGCCGTCTTGGCCGTATTGCAGGTCCCGTCACTTCCCTGGTAAGGATAGTCCGCCTCAGTCGTGAGGCCACCATTGCTTAAAATGAACTTGAAGGCACTGTCCATGAGCCCGCCCCCGCAGCCTTCATCGTTAACATCACAATCCACGAGTTCTTGCACCGAGAGTGGCACCAACTTCCCCTTCTTGATCATGGTAATCCCTTCCATAGCTGATTTTCCACTGCCGAGAATGCCCAACAACATCCTGCACAGGGAGATAGTAGAATGAACTACAAATTAAAAGACATACTTAATTAGTCTAATACGTGTAGTATGATAGGTGTAAAATGAATATAACAGTGAATTACAGGTAATATTGTTATCTGTTCTTGTTTTGGTTATGGAGATCTTGGGCGATATGTGCAATAACCCTAGAACTTTGTTTTTGCCGAGATATTTTGTTCAATAAAAATAAAATAAAATCACAAATTAGGATGAGCATGGGGTTTTTGTTCTACATGTCGAGATCTTTCCAACCATATATAATTTGTATAATTTTGCGACATGAGAATTTTAAATTTGAAATTTTATCATTTTCATAGAAAAAGTTCTAGAATTTTAAGTTACAAGACAAATTTTGATTTTCCACTCATCCGTCTCTGATTTTGGAATTGAGTTTTGTTCCTTGAGTTTCTTGCTAGTCAAGGTGTCACGACGAGGATGATGGGGTTTGTGAAGATTTGTATTTGTATATATATATTTTTCGCGCGTGGTCAGTAGTGTTGGACTCGTATCTTCATCCTCTACATTGTGGTGTATTTATTTTAATTTTTTGATGATTTTATGGATGTTAAAATACATACAAAGCCCTAAATACGCGTATTTTTAGTGTATTTTTGCGTATTTTTCTGTGATTTTCGAAATATAGGTGCTGGGTTACTGGTATGTTATAACATGAATTTTATGAGTGTTATTCATTAATATTTTACAATAAAGTTTATTTTTATGAGGCAATGTAATTAGCATGATATGTGATTTTGGTGATATGATGCCCCTATCACTAAAGCTAAAATCACATGTATATGGTGTACGTGAGGAGTAAAATTTATATCCCTGGTATGAGAGAGTTTCAAGGATTCAATTGAGTAGTGACCACCAAAGTGGCACGCTTGATTGGGTTTGAGAAATTTTGGTCTCGTATAATGATTGGGATGTCTCATGCTCTAATGTGTAGTCATACTCCCAAAGGGGTGATTATATATTAGTTCATGGAGGGATACATGATTATGTGGTGGAGGAGTGGCGATTCTAGTGATTCATATGCCCAAAGGTGATGAATTCACAAAAAATTGGAATATATTCTTATAACCGCTATCATGTGGGGAATTTAGGCTTATCATGTATTATGCCGAAAGGTGATTATGTGATTTTGCATGTAACTCTCTAGATGTGTACTTGTGTGTCAAGTTACACATTGCTCACATGATGCTAATTATATACATTGCTTGTTATTTTAGTCACTTTTTCTGTAATTAATAATTCCACTATTATTGAGGTTTTTTTGCTTCAAATTTTAAGTTGTGGACATATGATTTGTTACTTGAGAATGCAATAAAATTTGCTTACTGTCCATGAAGCGTTCCCTTCTGGAACACTAGAAAAGAGGTTTGTCTGCGAATTGCACTGTTATAAGATGATGGAAGCCTTAGTTGCTTGAAATTATGTCTTGTTTGATATTGAAATTAGGACATATCTGCAAAGATTGTGTTTAAGTCCTAATGATATATACATCTCATATAAGGATGAAAAAGTTGTTTCCAAAATTTTTCTATTTACTCTTAACGGTTATCTAAAGACTTCTATAGATTATTGTGGAAGTAAAATTGACTGAGATAAAGAGTAAATTAGTTAGAATTAGTCTTAAAGGTTGTCAGATTTAATAGTGACAATGAGTATTTAAATTAAAGGGCCATTTTTCAAATACTTGATAAATTCTGAAGTGGTAATTTAATTACTATGCTTGAAAATCCTAAGAATATTTGGCTAAAAGGCATGAATCATCATAATGAACATAGTGATGAGTATGATGAGTAAAACTAATTTATCCAGTCTTCTATGGGTTGATATTATGAAAGCAACTTTTTCACATACAAAAAGTGTCATTATCAAAGTTGTTTTATAAACTTCTTTTGAGTTATAGATTGGGCATAGATTACTTGAATCATATTAAATTTAGGGGTGTCATGCAGAAGTGAGATTATCTAATCCAATTTTAAGTGTATTGTAATTCAGATCCACTCGGTATTATTTTGTATCTTATCCAGATTGTTAAAGGGGTATTGATCTTATGACCCTAAAGAAGATACAAGAATTGTGGAATCACATACTCTAAAATTTCTTAAGATCGACGTAATTATAGAGGATAGCTGCTCTCAAACTATTAAAGATAATAATATGATGGGGGTTACTGTGTTTTTGTCTTTATCTATACAGATAATTATGGAATTTCCTATACCATAAACTAAACTTGTTGAGGTTTAAGGTACTATTCTTGATATAGTTTATAATGAAATTTCTTAAACCTCTCAAGTGCAGAATGAAGTGGTTGCAACTTTATTAAGGAGATTTGTTAGGGAAAGACAATTAGTTATACCATTAGACTATATAGTCTATTTGTGAGAGCATGATTACAATATCCATTACATGTCGTTTCTTGTTCTTAATTAAGTATGTGATTCAACGCCATAAAAAAAAGGGATAATAATAATATTACTCTGAAAGAGGGGTGGATAGTTAGTGAAGAAATAATTATTTCTTTATAGATTCTTTCGAGTGAACGTGGCATTGATAGTTTATTTTTTATATGGAGTTACGCCAAATAGATACAAAATCTATATAGTGCAATCGAAAGATTTTGCAGCAAATTCAAGTAAACTTGTGTGTAGACTGAAAAGTTTTAATTCATGGTCTTAAGCAAATTTCCAGACAATATTATTAAAGTTTCATAGTGTTGTTATTTTGTTCAATTAAGAACAAAGTAATTCTATATATTGCAAGGTCAGTGGGAGGAAATTTATTTTTCTCATACACTATGTAAATGATATTTTGTTTACAAGTAATGACCTTGAGGCATCTTTTATCCTTTATACTAAGGTTTGTAAGGATTGTTTTTGCCATATTATATTAGATTTTCTCGGAGGACATTTGCTGATTGTATATTGGAAATATTCAATATACATTATTGCAATCCAGGAATTGCTCCTGTTGTTAAGGGTGATGGATTGAATCTATCACATTGTCCTTATTTAGATATTGAGAAAATCTAATTAGAGGGTGTACCTTGTGTTAGTGCTCGAATTTGCACTAGACTAAATATAGTCTTTGCGACGGGACTTCCAGGCAGACATCAATCAAATTCAAGACGCGGTTATTGTGTTGCTGCCAAGAAGGTTTTAAGGTACTTAAAGAGGATAAAATATTATATGTTAATATGTGGATATGTGGATATGTTCAATTCTTACAGTTAGTAGGGTATTTAGATATAAACTTTGCTAGCCGTTATGATGACATGAGATCAATAACAAAATACATATTTATGTTAATAGGAAGTGTAGTAAATAAAGTTCTATATTATCTTCTACTATGTAAGTAGAGTTTGTAACATTCTTTTAGACATTACCTGGGCTATTAGGCTCCAGGAACCTCATGAAAGAGTTAATCGTTTTAACTTTATGGATAGACCCATACGGTTGTATTGAGATAACAAATTTGTAGTATTATTTATTTACTACAAAGGTCTCAAGGGGTCTAAATATATGGTGGTCAAAATTTTTGACCAAAAGGAAACGATACAGAAATGTGACGTTTTAATATAACATATTTCCACAGATGATATGGTTGTAAATCCACTAACTAAAGGTCTACGCCCATGTGTTTTTTAAGCGACATGTCATTAGCATGGGCCTAGGAGCATCATGAGATGCTGTTGTTTAGTGGGATCTATTTTGGCTTTACTTTGATAAATGTTTCATCTATGTTCGTTACATGTGTAACAGTTTGATATGTATCAACTTTCGCATTCAATAAAATATTTTTGAATGTATTGTTATTATGTTGAATACATATTGATAAAGTCTCAAGATATTATATAAACCTTGAGTGAAGGCTAGGGGCATCCGGTTATTAGCCTTGTCCATATGTCTTGTTATACATAAAGAATGGTTAACCGTAAGGACAAGACATATGTGGGTTCATGGAACCATAAATGCATTCTCTAGTGGCACAAGTTTTTTGTGACGCTTAAGGTAAGAGAATGGACATTCTCTAGTGGCACAAGTTTTTGTGACGCTTAAGGTAAAAGAATGGTGACTGACAAATGAGATCTCTCTATGAGAGATATTATCCATTTGACACACTACCATATTTGATCCATATCAATAGAGTTGAGAACACTCGTGACCATGGAAGGCTCTATGTGTATACATGCAGTTACCGCCATGATTCGGTGTTTGAGACTTTATGGGATAGGATTGACTATTAAGAATTATCTCTAGACCAATGTGCGCACATACAGTACGATTTCAATTAATATAGTCCAAGTGGGAGAATGTAAGAGTTTTCCTAATGTGAACTACATTAATTGATATTGTAATTACCGTTAACGTTTACCGTTTACGGGGATTGGTCTAAGGTGAGATAGAAGGTTTCTTAATTAGTCTAATATGGGCTGGCTAGTGTGGGCCGAGTTGAGCCTGGCCCGTAATGAGGGGGGCCTTGCTGGAAACTCTATAAATAGCGCTAAGTCTCTCCTCTAACCCTAATTCTCACATGTATCCTCACCTAAGGGCGTTTACCTAACGCTAAACGTGAGGGGGCCGCCTCATTGAGCCAGTGATACGGAGGGCAATAGAGGAGAATGACTTGCGCGTGGAACATTGTGTTTCCGCTTCCGCTTCAAGATCGATGGATTCCAAAATAGGTGCGTTAATCTTTCTTCTCAATTATGCAAGTTCTTGTTTTGGTTATGGAGATCTTGGGATTGCGGAATTTGCATCCAACACGGAACTCCTCATTGGTTAGGTCTGCGAACTTATTCACAGCCATTTTATACCCCACGTCCTTACCATTATTAAAGGCGTTGATGCGCTTAACGTTCTCTTTAAATATCTCATACCGTTTTGCCTTTTCGACCGCATCCTTGTAGACACGCCCGTGGATTGCCATCCACTCCTCATGTTGCTTTAACAAGTGTTCCTCTTCAAGAGGGCGACAAAGCGTTTCCGAAACAGAAACTATAATGACCAAAAGAGCAGCTGATGTGAGGAATGAGAATTGGTTTTGTTTGGCCATAGTCGTGCTCTGGGTACTGTCTAGGACACAATTGGAGTGACTTGGTGAGTCGTAACTTTCAGTTTGTGCGCGAGGAACTCCGAATGGGTGTGTTGGGTTTTTATAGACAAAATGCTGCTCAACTGTCGTCACTCTCACTCTCTCTCGATAATGATTCAGTGGACCCTCTCCTCCTCCTTTGTGCCTGGATAGCTGTTGCGACTTAGACCCCCAAAAATTAAGCGTGCTATTGCACCCTCATCATGAATTGCACGGCTGCAATTGAAGTGACTCTGGTTGTCATTGACTGATGGGTGATTAACCAAAGTGCTACCATTCAACATTGTCATGTAGTGCAAAATTTTTTGGTTCTAAGAGGCTTGCTGGTTTTGTGTCTGTCTCAACCCCTAGCTAGAAGCAAATCGACGGTTGATTTCATTTCGTCAATGGTTACGTACTTGGGCTTATATATATGTTTTTTCTTATGTGTGTCTATATATATGTGTGTGTGTGTATATATATATGTATATGTTTATGTATATGTACATGTATGTATGTATTGACATTTTTGACCTTTCATAAACTATATTAGTGTTTTTATTATACATGGATATGTATTCGCATCTTTGTTTGCTTTCCAATCATGGATAAGTTACTACTGGTTTTCTTAAGTGAAACAACTAGCTTAGGTTAGCATCTGCTAATAAAATATTATTGATCTTGGAGATGTGATTCTTTGCCAATGAATTCGTGCCACGTAATAGTAACAAATAACTGAGATTGGCTGGTGGTGCGCTTCAAGAAAACTGAACTTCTGCACTGAAATCGTACTCTATGACCAATGTCAACTTTGGACGACCATTGGCTGAGTTACCATTTTGCTTCACTCAACTATATCAACGTGTTTTCTAAGTTTGGGAAGTACTTCTAGATTCCTATGTTTGGAGATAAGAATGTAACTCAGTCAAGCTCTTGAGCTACTCCAGTTTGATTTAAATTACTCAAGCTCAGCTTGATTCTTTTTGCTCAGAAACTCATCTGGGACATATAAATAAAATAAGCTATTTTTAGAATAGAAATTGATTTTTAAAACAGAATAATTATCATTCACCCTCACAAGGAATGAACAAAAAGATTTGCTCACCAAGTAAAACAAGGTAGTAGTCTAGATCGTTATTTGGGGCCAATAAATGCTAATAGTCCATGTCAAAAGGGTACAGATGACAAGTGGATTTACTTTATGAAAGAACTACATGTGGATTTTTAAGAGTTCATGGACAAAATTGAACAAATAAAAAGTATAGCAACCCCATTAAATATTGGAAAAAAAAAGTTTAGTAACTACCCATGTCGTTACTTCTTTTTATCCTCATAGCATTTGTTTTTATGATGAGAAAACCGAACTTAAATGGGTAAACTTTGGTCTCATCGAAGTACCTCAATAAATTACACGAGGATCGAAGGTTGGAGAAGTAATGTAGAGTACATAGAAGGATTTTGGTGTAGTGTCCGACGGGAAATGCCTAGAAGCCATCAAATCTAGTAATTCGGAGCCCAGGCCTGGATCGCAGCGCATTTTCAATCGGAACGTTTCCTAAAGTCTGGCTTCAGCCAATTTTTATATGATTACACATTAGAACCTCTTAAGAGTGTTCCTCTGGTTCCTTTTGCGAGTTTACATGAAAACATTGTAAGAGATTGTGTCAAACATAAGCAGATCACTCTTTTGCTTACCACCGGAAGTCTAAAATATAAGGAAGTACCATACTTCCAGCTAAAACATAAAAGTCATGGGGACCTAATGACATGGCAACTCTTGTAATGGATGAAAGGTCAATAGTTGACATTAAGCGAGGCATTGTTTCAAACTTGTAATCTCCTTATTTAAGGTAGATTTGCCACTCTCGCTCTCTCCATGAACATAGGTCTCAGTAATTCAAATTGAACCATCTTAATCTTAGTATTTCATATCTCTATTAATGTTGCTATTATGGTGAATTGCACGATCTAATTGTGTCTTAATGTTATGCGATCTTGAATGACTAAGAATTACTTATGTTGCTAGTCGGAACAACATAATCATCCTTGATATCTTTTGGGCGGCAAGATCATTTATTAACATTATTTTACTATGATTTTCTGGAAAAAAAAAATGCAAGTTGAATTTCTTATAATACAGAATTAATATCACAAAAAAAAACCCTCAATTATGGCCACTGTAGCATAAGTATCCCACACATTTTTTTTGTGTCATAAAAAACTATAAACTTTTTTCTTGTGTCATTAAAATTCCGACTTTATATTAGTATAACGGCAGGGAAGATATTTAAGTGCCAAAAGTTACTAAAGATAAACATAAGTGTCAATTTCTTTGAAAAATTGGACATTTAAGTGCCAACTCCAGCTAAGGATACTGAAAATCCTACGTGACACTTTTTTAATAATACAACTCGCCTACATGGCTTGCCGAAGAGTGTCGTAAAGAAGAGTCAAAACGACGCCGTTTTGTTTCTTATTTAAATTTAACATAAATATTAATTAAATTAAATTTGAAACTCAAAAAAAAAAAAAAAAAAAAGTTGTAGAAGGCATTAGTTGAGGGTTGTGCAAGCCCTTGCCGCTACCCGCCCTTTTGCAACTTCTTTTTCCCTTTATTTAATAGTTTAGTTTTCAATTTTTAATTAATATTTATATTAAAATTCAAATTTGAGACAAAAGGACATCATTTTTGGCTTATCTAGCCATGTTAGCATACAAAACGACGTTGTTCTTAGCTTATCTAGCCACGTCAGTATGCAAAAAGATGTCGTTTTCAACTTATCTAGCCACATCAATATTTTGCACTTGTCTCGTCGGAAAAACGCTACATCAGTATTTTGGCCGGATTTTCTCACCATTGTTATTTAATTGATCTATTTTGATCCGAGTTGTTGCTTAAGCATACATTTATAAACTTTTAACATTTAAGCATCCCCGTACCAAATTTTAGCACACTAGATGTTTGCGCCACCACTATAACAAATATAATTGGATGGAATTGAAATAGACGATATATATGACACAAATATATAAGTTTGGCTTTCTTCCTAGCAACAAAAAAGTTGGGGATATTTGCATCTCGTGAACAAGTTTATGGTTTTAAGCAACACAAAAATAGAAAATTGGGGTATTTGTGTCACAATGGGTCTAGTTTGAGTTTTTTTTTTTTTTTTTTTTTTTTTTGGTATTTGGCCTCTAATCTAACCGCATCATAAAACTCATAATTGAGGTGCACATGTGAGGATGTTAGACAAAATGAATTCCACATCAGATCTATGTTTTAACTTAGAGTAGTCAACATATTGTGATTGGTTCATAATGAAATCATCTTAAATTTCTTAGTAAAGGCCGGGCTCGAGCTTGGGTTCTCCATTGAAGATCCCCTTTGACGAGGTGTAAAGATTTTTGTTGTGACTTCTCAATAAGTGGTATCAAAATCAATGGTTGATTAGATTGATCAGGTCCAATATGTATAAATGGGTAGCTGGTTAATATTTTAAAGGAGGAATATCGGATATGATTCATGTATCGACTATCGCCAAGTTTGGTTGGGCCAAAGTGATTAATGGGAAGTTAGAAGAGCAGAGTTTTGTCTCTTGCCAAACTTGGCGAAGTCAAGGTGCAGAATGAGTAGAGGTGATATTGATGTAGAAGGATACTTGCATTCGGGGGGAGGGGGCCGAATATAGGAGATTCACAAGCAAAACGAAAAAAATTCTAAAGTGCAAGTCCGCGGGTGTTAGGCAAGAATTTATGAATACCACGGATGCAAATGAAGTGACTCTGGTTCACATAGACTGATGGATGATTAATCAAAATGCTACCATTAAACATTGTTATGGAGTGCAAAAAAAATTATGCTTCTAAGCGGTTTGTTGCTTTTGTGGTGGTCTTAAATCCTAGCCAAAAGCAAATCAATGGTTGATTTCCTTTCATCCATGGTTAGCTACTTAGGCCTACAATTATGTTTTTGGCTCCATATATATGTATGTATCGACATTTTCGACCTTTCATAAATTATATTAGCGTGTCATGAGCGGATAGGTACTTTCATCTATGTTTGCCCTCCAATCATGTGTAAGTAATTGTGATTCATGTTCCTATGGGAAGAACTGGTTTTCTCCAGTGAAACAACTAGCTTGTGTCAGCATCTGCGAATGAATTATTATTGATCTTGAAGGTGCGTTTCTCTGCCAAGGAATTGCTGCCACGTAAGTAGTCATAAATACTGAGATTGGCTAGTGGTGCGCAACAAGAAAACTAGACTTCAACGCTGAAATCATATTCTATGACCAATATCAACTTTAGACGGCCATTGGCTGAGTTCCCATTTTGCTTGACTTAGCCATATCAACGTGTCTTTTTGTTTGAGAAGAACTTCTAGATTCCCATGTTTGGCGATAAGCATGCAACTCAGTCAAGCTCACGTGCTATTCGAGTTCGACTTACTGATTACTCAAGCTCGGCTTGATTCTTTTTGAGTTCAAGTAGCACAAATACTAATTAATCGAGTCTAGCTCAAGCTTAAAAATAATAGCTCACGAACCTAATCGAGTGTTTCAATCTTTATGTATTTTAATAATAAAAATTCATTAATAAATATGAACTAAATAAATATAGTACTAGTTTTCAATTATAGCGTATTTTAATGATTCCAGCTTGAGTTTGGGTTTTATTGTGAGTTTTGAGAGAGAACTATTATCTAATTGAGTCAAGGTGAAGCTTATTGAAAACTTATGTAAATCAATTATCTACCTTTAACCATTTGATTTGAGTCAGACTCAATCATCGAATTGGTTGTTGACTCAACTCAATTACACACTTACTCCCCTAGTTTGGAAATTTAGTTCGAAATTTAGGTTGCCAGATTTTGTTTGTGCATAAAAAGCAGCAATAATGATACTTAACTTTTTTTCAATTTTTAATGAGATCTATGAACCTTTTTTAGTTTAATAAACTCGTTGAACTTTTCTAATTCCAAGCAAAGTAATTTTTCCATTGAAAATCCTAACACTTAGTTGATGTGGACATAGTTTCGTTAACTTAAGGTAGATTCGCTAGGCTGGCATGTACGTGACTTACATATGGCTTCTATGTCAAATATATATATATATAAAGGAACAAAAACATTTCCTAATTGGGGAAAATGAGGTGGTAGTCTAGATCGTTATTTAGGGCCAATAAATGCTAATAGAGCAGTCCATGTCAAAAAAGTATATGGGGAAAATTGTTCAAAAGTCATAAATTTATTGCATTTTTGTGAATACAGTCTTAAATTTCTAATTATGCCAATTGAGTCCTAAGCCTTTCACATTTTACCAATTGAATCCGTTCGGTCAAAGTTCATGGACAAAATTAAATAAAAAAATTGTATCGACCCCATTATTATTGAAATAAAGTTCTGGAACTACACATATCATTACTCCTTTTTATTCTCATAGCATTTGTTTTTGATAACAAGGGAACCCAACTTAAATGGGTAAACTTTGGTCGCGTCAAAGTACCTCAATAAATCAAATGAGGATCAAAGGTTTGAGATGTGACTAGATCATAAGAGTTTGGTGTAGCGTTCCGAGGGGAGTGGAAAACATTGCTAATAATGTCGACGAATTCAAACTTAAGTTCTCCTTCGAATACGATACACGGCTCCTTGGTGCGCCTAGCCAACACTCCCATTGTCAAAACTTTCATTGCTTCTAGATATTCATGTTTCCCCCCTTCTAGATATTGCTTTTTAGGCTCCATATTCTTCTTTGTGGAAGCAGGTGGTGGGTGGGGTTGATTATACCCCACCATTAGAGTAAAATTCCTTATGTAATCTATTTACTGAAGGCTCACTGGATAAAGTTGAAATTAGGTATTAAGAATTTAAGCAATGAATTTTAGATGCCGACAAATATAAGTTTCGAAAGTAGAAATAAGAAGTTATTTAATAGATAATTGAAATATTGATCACTAAACATAATTTATTTTTTTACCATACATAAAATTGTGATTATTATAGGTTGATTTGTAACTGACAGTATTCTCGTTGCCATAAATTACTTCTTTCTACTTGAAAAGTTAAGTAACCCCTACCTACTTACCACGTTAAGTAAGTTTCCTGATTTAATGGAATTTTTATGTTGATATTAATTTTAATCATCAGATAACGTTTAGACTCATTGAGTGCTGAGCTTTTTAATTTTCAGTACTTAATTATATACTCGATGGGCCATTAGTAATTATAAAGCTTGATTGGCTGCAATTGCAACTATACTTGGTCAAATACATTAGTTCGTACGCGAACAGATAAAATTCTAAACCTAATGAGTATTCCACTTTTGTTGAGATTAAAAGGAGAAAGTGAATGAGTGTTGTCTCCACTTTGTAGCATTATCATATTCAAGTCACATCCGTTATAAATATTAATTTATTTTACCGAAATTAGTGCTGGACGTGGCTCATGAAAATCTATTTGAAATGAATTTTCTTTATTTTTTCTATAATTTGAGAATTCACTATTACTTAATAGATTTAATTAAAGTGTCTCGTGAGCCATATATTATGCATTGCAACTATAGAAAATTTACAGTGCTCTTTTTCTTGTCAGAAAGGAAAAATTACGGTATTCAATGTATTGTTTTTTCTCATAAGGAAAATTTTAAATAAGGGCCTAAAGTATTCTCAATTTATCAAAAAAAGAACTGAAGTCCCATCATTTTCTTTTTAAAAAAAAAGCATGAAGTGGACTTTGTTTTAATAAAGGCTTAAAGTAGCTATGTTAGTCTTAAAAAAGGACATGACTTCACTAGCTAGTTAAGGACATTTCCATCCTTCATACTTTTCTCATTTTCTTTCCTTATTTTCTTTATTTTTTCCTTCTTTTGTTTTTTCTCTAAAAAAAAGAGTATAAAACAAAAAGAAAAAAGAGAAAACTCAGAATAAAGGAAAAAACTAGGCGGGAAGGCTAGTCTTACCACTTGCGGCCGACGCCCCATAGATGATGGGTTGGCCGCCATAGGCAGGGGAGAGTTGCCAACCCTCTCACTTGTGTGTGTGTCTGTATATTAGCCTTCTTTTCTTTTCTTTTTTTCTATTTTATTTATTTATTTTTTGGTGGAGAAAAAACAGAAAAAAAGGGAAGAAAATTAGAAAAAAAAAAATGTAAAGGATGGAAATGCCCTTGACCAACTAGTGAGGTCAAGTCATTTTTTGAGTTTGACATGGTCACATCAATCCTTAATTTGAAATAAAGTCTACTTCAGGCTCTTATTTGAAAAATTAAGAATACTTCAAGCCCCTATTAAAGACAAGGTTTACTTCAAGCCTTTATTTGAGAAATTGAGAGCACTTTGAATTCTTATTTGGAATTTTCCATTTTCTCTTAATATATAGAATCATTTTTTGAAAACAGAAATATATTTAGTTAGCATATTTAGAATTAATGACACTCAATGACAAACTTTGTTTAATAAGGTATAGTTAGAGTAAGGATAACTTTGCTGGACATTAAAGATTGTTCAAAGTTTTCTGAAGTTTTGAACATTTCTCTAAGTTAAAATACGCCTTTGCATCTTCGTCAGAAAGGTGCAAGATTTTTAAAATGGGAAGTGCTTTTAGAATTGTCCCACTGTGCTAAGAAATGACGTGATCTTCCATATTATAAACTTAGCAATCCAAGCCTAGTAATCAAGCGAATTAGGTAAGAAAAGTTTCACTCGACAAATATTTATTGGATTTTGCTGAAGTATCCCCCAATCATTCACAGCAATAGGTTTCACCTTGGATCATGAAGATAGTTTCGTGATAAAAAAATTAGATCTGTTACCTCGAAGAAAATAATAGTTGCATGAAGTTTGACTAATGCCATCAATTATTAGGTCCTTTGTTGATACTAAAGTTTTTTACTCCAAGTCCCTTCCGCATTCCTTTAAAATTTCGCATTGAATTGGCTATTAATATCAGATTTTGACCTTTAAACAAAATGATCCAGATTGGTCTTGCAGTCCTGCTCTTCATTGTATTCTTCGTATTTAGAAATTAGGAACTTAGACATAAGCAAGATCATGAATTTTTCTTATGCAATCCGACCTGAAATTTACAAAAGGGCCCTCGGCTCATTTGGACTCTCAAGATCAGTTTTGGACTCTCTCCCCTGCGCCTACCACCCCCGGCCTCGCCCAACCGATATTGACAAAGTGAATTAAAACAAGCCTTAATTCGGAGTCGGATAACCCGATTCCTTTTATGGAACTCATTTTGTATACATCCTATTAAACGCTCAAGGTTACTTGATAATTTGGCCCCCTATAAGTACTTCCACCACCTTTAAGGTCAGGCTTATTTCAACTAGATCTCTCCCTGATGAACCTTGATATGTCGCAATACAATTGCCGCCTGCGGAGATTAGATGGGCTAACGATTTGGAAGGAAAGATGAAGGAATAACACAACTTACTGGAATACTTCAGCGGATATCATAACGGTTCGGTTTGGATCGGTTTGGATTATTAAAAAATCCAATCCAAACCGAAATACGGCAAAAGCCCTTTAGTTTTCACCCTTCCTTCCGGTTTTCACTTGTCTCAGAGAAGCCATATCCATCACTTCGTCTACTCCCAGACAACAACCCCGTTTGGTCCTCCTCATGGCCATGGCCGCCACCAACATCCTCTCTCTCTACTACGCTCCACCACCATCCAGTCCCCAAAGGCCCCACCCCACAGCTCGTCCCCGACCACCTCCTTCACCAGCTCCACACCATACGCACCTCCAGCCCCATCCCACCCTCCACCCCGACCACCACACAACATTGATTCCTTCGATGACTTGGGAAGATTTTGTTCTGGCCTTACCATGCCATCGATGGATCTAGCCTCAGTTTTTGCGACTTTTGTGGTAGTCTCGAATGAGGTGAACCGAAGGAAAGGTGGAACAATGGAAGGAGGAGGAGGAGGAGGGACCAATAAGAAAAAGACACCAATAACCGAAAGTCTCAACCAAACAGTGTTTTCGGTTTGGGTCCGAATGACCATGCATCTTTAATGTTCAGTTTCGTTCAGGTATTAGGAAATCCGAAACTGAACCGGATCAGTGATACCCCTACTTGCCCTCTCCCCCAAAAACATGGGTTTTTGGCCTACTCATGAGGACGTCTAAAATCAGATTGAGCGACTAAAGAGGAAGCGGATGAAGCGTAAGTGAATCCTTCTAATTTGGCCCCACAGAACGATTGGACTAGTCAGACCTCCCAATTGTATTAGCATGTCTACGTTGCAATTTCTTTTTGAAAACCAACTGTAAGAACTTGTCGAACTAATAAAATTGAAATGTTTTTTTATTGCGATGGGTATTCGATTGATCGTTGTGGGTTATCCTTCAATGACGTCTTTGCATAAGAGTTTGGAGTTGCTAAGATAGGCAGTTTTCCAAGTCCCTTATCAATGAAATTTTGTCAAAAGACTGAATTCTCACAAACAATAGATGTCGAGGACAAACATATAATTGCTCAGTTTTCAATATTTATCTTCTTTAGAAGGAGGGAATACCTTCTAGTTGCTTTATGTCCAAGGGATGCCGAGGTCCACACGAGGTCTCGGACCAAGCATTTTAAAGTCATTCTTAGGACTCCAGCTTTCATTATGAGAGACAACTTTATTTTAAAGATTTCATCTTTAGTTGTGCATTAATAATATTTACAATTTTTCATCCTTGATTTTTCATTGCTTGCTCGCAATCCACACACATAGCAGGTAAGGGCGAGAACTACCAAGTGGGCATGCTGGACCAAAATAATGAGTTACGCGGCATGCTCGTACGAGACAACAGGAAACGAGGGCATCGCCAAACTGGAAGAACAGTTCAGCGCATTACGAAGGTCGGAAATATCGCAGACAGTCGAGGGTCTCTCACACGATGGTACATAATGGTTGGGACCAACAAGACAGGGACATCAGTTGAACCGTTGGAAGCTTTCATGCAGCAATATAAGTCCGAATTTTGAGAATGAAATTTCATTGAAAGAGAGTAAAATGTAATATTTTGTGCCTTTTGATTGGGTGGTCACGACCTCCGGGAGGCGGGTTAGACCATCTAGGGGTTCGATTAATAGATTATTATGCCTACACTTAACTTGGACTCTCCTGATCTCATATCAACTCATGACTTATACTCTAAGTTCATAATATATAAATGATTTTCAAGTAGAAGTTGCCACTAATCTATTCTTTTGGTAGATCGATTAAAAATTTAAGTAAAGTAATGGAAGAATTACTTCACTCCTATGAACTAAAGATTATAGGAACATGGACCTGAGTATGTTAGATTTCACCTAACGCCCTTTCGATACATTTTCTCTTTTATTTCAGAAAAAAAAATTGCAGACAATTTGCATTACTTACTCCCTCACATGTGAGGTAATTAGGCAGATGTGCAATCCATACTTAACACCCAATAACGAAAGCATTAAATAAATTGCAAAGAAAAGGAGGAATGAGTTACCCTGAAGCAACAAAACATCTGCAAGTGTTAGCTAGAAAATCACATCATCCTGAATATAATTTCTAATTTACATGCAATTTCACTCAAATCTTTTTAGGTTTTCTCTCATTTAATGAAAATCATGCTTTATACAATGTGTGCTACTAATCTAACATGACATGCAACATAAGTTATTTAAATGTCCTAACCCTAACAATGATGAAATATATTATCTCAGCACAACACACAATTTCCTAAATATATGAACCTAAACATGACATAGATTTAATTAAATGAAACGTGCAATTTCTAAAATGACGTGCGATTTTTAACCATGCACAATTTAAATGGCACGCATATAATGACGTGGCACATGACATCGTACTTATGCACTTAATCTATATGACATGCACATGACATAGCAATATGATATGACCCAAATTACATGACATGCATGTGATTTTTCTTTTGTATTTTTCCATGATTTTTTTTTTTAAAATGCAACCTATCTTGAAAAAATCTACTTTAATTGTATATAATTTCTTTGTTTTCTTAAAATGAACATAATCAATTCAAATCAAACAAAGATAAAAAAATAAATCCACATCAAATATGACACCAAATCACCAAATCACACAAAATATTATCCATGTACACTTAATTTTATAAATAAATTGGCAAATCATATCTCATACATGAATATCGAATTGGCCAATTTTTCATGCAATTGTGAATCATATTTCGGGCATGAGATTAGATTGATGATTTTCCGTGCAATTGCAAATTATCTGTAGTTGGAAATCGGATTGACGATTATAGCATGTTAGGAAATTAGGGAACAATACCTAATTTAAAAGGCTAACGAAGGTTTTGGATAGGATAATATATCTAGGAATTCAATCACATGCATTCACAATATTTTAAATAAGGAAATGAAATATTCAAAAATCAAATTAGATAAGATTTTTACTTAATCTGAATATTCGCTTCCAAATTTGGGTCGACAGACAAGACTCACAAAACATGGTCAAGGCTTGATGAGGCGGTGCACGGCTCATGGTGATGCTGCTCCACATTGTGAATGGTGAGGGTACACTGAAGATTTACGCTTGGTGGATGGCTGGCGGGTGCAGGCCTCACTGTTCGGCCTCGTTTGGTTCGGCTTTCCCAAGGGGCTTTGGGCCCCCAAAGCCCCTCGGAGAAAATATTTTGCCTTTAGTTCACATTTTTTGAGTTTCAATTTGTCAAATGCTAGCATTTTCGGAATGCTAGACTAAGGTTTAATGAATTTTTTTTCCAATATTGCCCTTACTGATAATCATGTTTTCCCCTTTTACCCTCAAATTACCCTAAAAAAACATGGTTCATCGTCTTCTTCCATGGACTTGTTGCTCCACCGCAAAGCTGGCAATCAACGCTCAGCCGTGAGGGGCCAGATCTAGTTGCCAAGAAGCGTCGCTTGAGGTCGCACAACCTCAGGTGAGGTTGCTTGAGGTCGGACGACCTCGGGCGTTGCCGGAGGTCGGCGACGCCCTAGGTCGCGCCTGAGGTTGAGCGACCTAGGCGGCGCCACTTGAGGCTGGCGTGACCCAGGTGGTTGGGTTGCACGACCTAGGTGGTTGGGTTGCACGACCTAGGGGATCGCCTCAGGTTGGGGACCTCAGGCGAGCCACCTCCCCCCCCACTGCCACCACCACTGTCTCCGGCCACCTCCCCACCACCACCACCACCATTGCCGAGCTACTCCCTCACTATTTTCCCCTCTCCACGCATCTGCATCTCTTCTCCTCCCTTTTCCTTTCTTTTTTTCATTTTTCTTTTCACCTTAAAGTTGCTTTGCAAAATATACACAAAAACGAGTTTCCAAACACACTTACCTTCACAAAATGCCCATTCATTCAAAGATACTTGGGAAAATGCAAATCCATTTCCTCAAAGTTAAACCAATGGCACAGAAGGTGGCTTATGGTTGGTTTTCCACTTGATCAGTCGCTGGAAAAGCCTCAAGCGTCCTGCAGAACAGGAATCTTATAGTCGTGGGGGTGCACGTTGGTGTGGTCACTGCTTGAGGACAGCAAGGAGGACAATGGCGATAGGATTGGCTCGGCTCAGTGGCGTTCTTGTGGTGCTCAACCCTGTGGCTGGCTCACGAGGAGTGATACTTGGTCGCTCGTGACGGTGGCTTGGCGGAGAGGTGTAGCAAAGACGCTGGACTTGAGGATGTGGGCATCAGGACCTACAATAAAAAGTTAACCAAGCTCGATGGAAGGAGACAAAGCTCGTCAGAAAGACTAGGTATTGCAAAAGAAACAGATGAGTGAAGACGCGTGCGAAGGTCGAGGGGACCCAGAGAGTTCTCCACTAATTTCACTTGGTTTTGTCTTCTTGTGAATCTCAAAGTCCTCGACAGAGAAGCAAAATGATGATGGATTACTCTATCTCTTTCTCCATTGAACTTCTCCACAAGTTGTAAATATCTTGACCACCGCTTGACTCCTCGCGTGATAGATGATCTGAATGTTGGATGAAATCCCTTAAAGTATTTTGAAGTTGACAAAACAGGTTTATCAGTCTAGTCTGAAGACTTACAGATTCTTTTGACAAAGTCTGAAGATCAAAGTCTGAAGATTAAAGTCTGAAGCTAGCAAGACTCAAGACTCAAGACTTATATTTGAAAGTCTACTCACATGGACAGTTTCAAGACGACGTTTATTCCGATCTTATACGATCTTTATTCTAACGACTAATGGATATCTTTCTCTTGGATTCAGCACTAAACGATCTAAGTTTTATATGGAATATGCTTGGATTCTTTGACGACTTCGCAACTTATATTTGGAAAGATCTACTTATGGAAACCGAGATCCTGATTGTATGGGCGAGCAGGATTGATGGGCTATCAACACTTACCTTAAAGAGCTCGAGATCTCTCTAATTGATTCTGTCCAACGGATTGATTGGAAGAACTTCTTTGGAAGGTGCCAACGGTATTGAAGGCGTGAAGAAGTATATAAGAGAGATGCTCTAGTTGTTGAAGGGTGCGGATAGAAGAATTCCAAAGTCTGAATCTCCTTTTCTATTTTGCGATATCATTCTTTGAGCGTCACGTGTAATCAAAAGAGAGATCATATTGTAGACCTTGAGGAAGTGTAGTAGAGTAATCTACACTTTGTGGACTCAAGAGCGTGAGACTGTAATCACTCTTATTGATTCTTAGTGAAATCCAGCTGAAGGGCTGTCCGTGCGGGAGAGTGGACGTAGGCTTGATCTAAGCCGAACCACTATAAATCAGGAGTCTTGATTCTCTATCCCTAATCTTTTTATTGTTAACTGTTTTCATTTGCTGCGATCGTTGATTTTAAATCTCTCATTCGATTTGAATTGTTGAAATCGCTTCAAACACCTATTCACCCCCCTCTAGGTGCTATTTCTAGTCTTAACAATTGGTATCAGAGCTTGTGTACTTGTTTATAAGAAGTGTCTTTACTTCTAAGTAAAAGATCTATGGCTAGTATGCTGCCTACAGGGTTGGTTGAAGGTCAAAGCAATACCAGACCTCCATACTTTGATGGAAAAGATTACAGCATATGGAAAAACAAGATGAAGGCATTCCTAAGATCGAAAGATCCTTTGGAATGGAAAGTGGTTGATAAAGGAATCATTCCTGTTGCTGCATCAGACTCAGAGAGAGGAAAAGAACCTATTGTTCCTATTCTTTTGACTCAAGAAGAAATCACGAAGAGACAAACTCTCGACGCCAAAGCTATTTACTCTTTATATTGTGCTTTATCCCCTACTGAATATAATAGAATATCTTCTTGTGATACAGCAAAAGAAGTATGGGACAGGCTTCACATTACCTATGAAGGAACTGATCGTGTGAAAGAAACAAGGATCAACATTCTCTTGGGACAATATGAAGTCTTTAAGATGAGATCAGGAGAATCATTGCCCCGACATGTTTAGTCGCTTTACTGAAATTGTGAATGGTCTTGAATATCAGAGACATCTAATCTCATGACATATGAAGGTCAACAAACTCCTTCGAGGACTCTCAAAAGACTGGAATCATATAAAAACCTCAATAAGAGAGACACAGAGGATTGCTCCACTTTCTGTAGATGAATTGGTTGGAACTCTTCAATCATATGAAGTAGAACAGACCAACGAAGAGGAAGAATCAAAAGGTAAGAAATCTATTGCCTTAAAGTCTAATGACTATTCGATGTTACTGATTCGAAGAAGATCTAGATGATGAAGAACGGCACTTATGATAAAGAGATTCAAAAGCTGAACGAGAAAAGGAAGGAAATTCAATTGGAAGAAACAAAACTCTCAAAGGTTTCAAAATAGGTCAACGAGAGGAAGATGATACGAATAAAGAAGTGACTTGCTTTGAATGCAAGAAAAGGGACACATCGAGACCTAAACTGTCCTCTCGTTAAAGAAAAGAAAAGGGAAGGCGAGAAAAACGGGAAGGCACTCAAGGCGGAGACTTGGAGTGATACTGAATGTGAAGATAGTGACAATGATTATGCCAATATTTGTTTAATGGCAAAATCATACTCAGACTCAGACCTTGATTCAGACAGCGAACTCGAGGTAAGTAACTTGAAAATGCCTATTAAAGTTTCTAAATACATTGATGAACTTTGTCTTAGCCTGAAAACCTCTCTTAAGAGGATCTCCGAATTGAAAAGGGAAAATTCTACATTGAAACATCAGGATAAACTTATGAAAGAAAAGTTTGAAAAACTGGAAAAATATTTTGCTGTTGTAAAAGAAAACTCAGACAGTATTTCAAATTAAAATAATCTTTTGAAAAATGATATCACTAACATATCAAAGAGATTTTCAAATGGTTCTGAAAAGCTGGATAAGATTCTTTCGATACAAAGACCATATTTTGACAAGTTAGGTCTTGGTATGACTTCTGAAACTATTCCACTGATTGATTTTCCGAAGGTAAAAGAAAGAATTAAACAAAGACTAGCTAGAACTGTTTACAAGAATCATTTTCAGAAAATCTTTGTAAAACCTGTTGGTAGAAATGCTCTGAGATGTTCCAAGTGTAAAAGCTTAGAACACTTTGAGAAAGAATGTCCTTTGATTTGGAGACCTGTTAAAAAGAGCTGGGCTAAGACTATCTATTGTACTAACACTTACGGACCCAAGATGGTATGGGTACCAAAAAGAGCTTGATTTGTTAATTGCAGGTTACTATCAAAAAGAAGATAAAATGGTATCTTGATAGTGGCTGCTCAAGACATATGACAGGAGACTCAAGCTGCTTCATAAAACTTATTCAGATAGACGGAGGAAAAGTTTCCTTTGGTGGTAACAACAGAGGAAAGATTACTGGTCAAGGAACAGTGAAGATTGGAAGTTTGTCTATCAATAATGTTTCATTAGTTGAAGGATTAAATTACAACTTGCTTAGCATAAGTCAGTTGTGTGATTCTGGTTTCAAGATCAACTTTCAGGAAGAAATGTGCTCTAGAATAGTAAAGACCTTACTCAATCTTTTTCGGTCGAAGACATGGAAATATCTATCTTCCGGATGTGAATCAAGAAAGATCACAATGCTTAATATCAGTACAAGATGAAGCAAATATATGGCACAAAAAGCTAGGCCATATCAACATGAAGCAGATCAACAAGATCTCTACAAAGAAACTTGTTCGAGGATTGCCTAATCTGAATTATTCAAAGTCTAATCTATGTACACCATGCGTCTTGGGTAAACGAGGTTAGAAATTCTTACAGATCAATAAATAGAGTTTCCACTAATCATGTATTGCAGCTTTTGCACATGGATTTGTTTGGACCTACCGAACGAAAAGCATTGGTGGTAAAAGGTTCTGCGGTAATAGTGGATGACAATTCACGATTTACTTGGGTCTACTTTCTTACAAGTAAGTCAGAGACTTTCTCTCTCTTTTCAAAATTTGCTAAAAAGGTGCAGAATGAGAAAGGTCACACTATTACAAGCATTCGTACAGACCATGGAGGTGAGTTTGAAAATCAAGACTTTGCTAATTTATGTGATGAATTTGGTTTTCAACATAAATTTTCTTCTCCATATACACCAGAACATAATGGGGTTGTGGAAATGAAGAATAGATCTTTACAAGAAATGGCAAGAACACTTTTAATTGGAAATCAAATTTCTTCAAGGTTTTGGGCGAAGTGCATTTCAACCGCTTGCTATATTATAAATCGAGTGTTTTTAAGACCAATTCTTGAGAAAACTCCTTATGAAATTTTTAAAGGGAAGAAACCAATAGTTTCTTATTTTCAAATATTTCGTTGCAAATGCTTTATTCTAAAGAATGCAAATGATCGTGTTGGTAAGTTTGAAGAAAAATCAGATGAAGGATTCTTTCTTGGATACTCTACAACAAGCAAAGCTTTTAGAGTGTTCAACAAAAAGACTCGCATAAAGTGGAAGAATCAATGAATGTCAAATTTCAAGACTCTCCACAAGTTCGGCGAGATCTGATTGAAGATTCAGAATCTGCTCCATTACATCGCTAGATCTAACTCCACCGAAGCCGTTGCTAAATCAAAATCAGTACAACAAGTGATGAAGAACCTACTCAAGAAGAAGATCAACAATCTATCGACTGAACAAGAATCGGAAGCACAAATCTAGTCATCCCGAGGAACTCATTATTGGAAACATTAATGAGGGAATACGAACAAGATCCAAAAGGCGAGAAGAGTCTAGTGATGTTGCTCTTATTTCTGAAATAGAACCCAAAAAATATTGAAGAAGCTTTAGCTGATGAAAGCTGGATTGAAGCAATGCAAGAAGAACTCGAGACAATTCAAGTATTAACGACGTATGGGAATTAACTCCCAAACCAAAAGATAAATCAGTTATTGGAGCTAAATGGGTTTTGGAACAAAGTTGATGAAAAGGCAAAGTAACGAGAAACAAAGCAAGACTCGTAGCTAAAGGATATACGCAAGAAGAAGGGATAGACTATGATGAGACTTACGCTCCAGTAGCAAGGTTAGAAGCAATCAAATTATTACTTGCTTTTGCTTGCTATAAGAATTTCAGGTTGTTTCAAATGGATGTCAAAAGTGCATTCCTGAATGGATTTATTCAAGAAGAAGTCTACGTAGAACAACCTCTTGGTTTTGAAGATTCGAAGAAACCAGACTCTGTATTCAGACTGAAGAAAGCTTTATATGGACTGAAACAAGCTCCTCGAGCTTGGTATGAAAGGCTAAGTAATTTCTTAACATATAGTGGCTTTTCTAAAGGGAAGGTAGACACTACTTTGTTCATTAAAAAGGAAGGTAAAAGCTTTCTACTTGTTCAGATTTATGTTGATGACATCATATTTGGATCAACTAATGAAACTTTGTGCAAGAAATTTTCTAAGTCTATGCAGGATGAATTCGAGATGAGAATGATGGGTGAACTATCCTTTTTCCTTGGTCTACAAGTGAAACAACTAAAGGAAGGGATATTTATTCATCAAGAGAAATATGCAAAAGAACTTGTTAAGAAGTTCGGTCTGGAAAACTACAAGAAGACTGACATACCAATGTCAAGTTCCTTGAAGATAGACAAAGACGAAGCAGGGAAGAAAGTCGATCAAAAACTATACAGGAGTATCATTGGATCACTTCTTTATCTTATTGCATCCAGACCTGACATATTATTTAGTGTTTGCATATGTGCTAGGTTTCAATCTGATCCTAGAGAATCTCACTTAAGTGCTGTTAAACGTATTATTAAATATGTTGCTACTATTGCTAAGATCGGTCTTTGGTATCCCAAAGAAGGAGACTTTACACTTCTTGGATATTCGGGACGCAGATCTTGCAGGTTGTAGAGTTGAAAGAAAAAGCACTTTGGTACGTGTCAATTGCTTGGAAACAGGGCGGTATCCCGGTTTTCAAGAAAACAAAAACTCGTGGCTCTTTCAACAGCTGAAGCGAGAATACGTTGCTCTTGGAAGTTGTTGTTCTCAAATATTGTGGATAAAACAACAACCTGCAAGACTTTGGCATTGAAGACTCTTGCACGTAAATTAGATGTGACAACACCGGTGCTATCAATCTTACAAAGAATCCTATCCTACATTCAAGAGCAAAACATATTGAAATTCGACATCACTTTATAAGAGATCATGTTCAGAACAAAGACGTCTTGATACTATTCATAGACTCAAAGAATCAACTGGCAGATATCTTCACAAAGCCACTTGAGAAAAGCTTGTTTGAGTCTATTCGCTCAAGACTCAATATTTTATCTCTTGAAGAATGCTGAAGTTCAGACTCAGAAACTAAAGTCTGACAGAGAATCAGACTCAAAGGTCAAAAGACTGAGAATACGAATCAACACGATTTGTAAGTTCATTTACTTAAACTGTCTTATTGATAAGGTAAGATTATCTCGTCTATTTTAAGTCGGTTATTTTTAAAGAAAGTGGTTTTCGTTTTATTAAGGCAGTTATTTTTCAAAAAGGAAAAATCAAGATTTTCAAAAGATACGACGCTTGGTTATCCCCCGTACCTGTTATACTTATACATCTCTTCTCCTTCGTTTTCACTTTACTCAAAAAACCCTAGATCAAAAGTTTTTCACTGCTCTGCAATTTTTCTCTCCAAAACTTCTTTGTTTCAAAGTTCTCAACTTTCTTGCGACACAAGTGAGAAAGTCTCTCCAAAGAAACGCACAATGTCGTATCAGAGGAAGTCTTCCAGAATAGCAAACAGGGGACCACTGGGATCTGGTGAGGGACCTACGCACTTTGATCTCACTGAGGAAAGCGACATTCGTATTGAGCAAACTTCTCAACAGCGGTCATCCCCTACAAGACCTCAAGAACAGGGCCCTCAAGATGCAGAAACGATTTATGAAGATATCGAACCAGTAAGAACTCTAAAGCCTGCCTTTGTTTACAAGCTTTACTCTGCGTTAAAGGAAGGTTCTTCCATGACTTTTGTGGATGATTTTCTGAAAGAGAAGGGTTATAGAAACGAGACGCACTTTCTTACTTTGTTATGGAAAGGTCCGGAATTGTGCCCGAGGGAACGGCTGCAAAGCATTTGCAAATTTCCCGAGTGACCCTAGGTTTAGTAGTATAAATCAGCCCTGAGGGAAAGGACGATGATGAAAAGATGTTCATACACTTCAAACCATGGATGGGTGTGGCTGCGAGCCTACGAGGGAAAAGGATGAATTGTTCCGCTCGGACGGACACGGGAAGAGATATGAAAAATTGCTGAAGCGTGGGGTGATGAACCCACGAACCGTGGATTTCGATTTTCTGGACTTGTTGAGCATACATCTGCGAGAGAAATTCGAAAAGCTCCAACTTTATCGGTTCGCACGCGTGACACGGCACATTCTGAATTGACGGCCTATTTCTACTCCAATATCGGTTTCATTGGTGCAAACAGCTTTACCTTCAAAGTGTGAGAGATAAGGAGTATGTCATTGATAATGACATTTTGGCTGATGTGCTTGGTGTGGAAAGAGGGGCTTTCCAACCAATCGGCGTGTACGTAAGCCATGCTACGCTTGAACTAGCAAAGGACTGAATTGCAGAAGGAATACTATCTTATTCCATAATGAATGCACCAAATACTTTGCTGCACAAGATTGTAATCAACTGTCTAAGACCCAAATCGACATCTAAGACAGATGTATCAATTTCTGAAGCTAAGTTGATGTTTGCCATCAAGATAGGTGTGAACTTCTCTTTGCCACATACCATCATCTTTCACATGTATAGATGCATGGTTAAGGACAAAGGAAAGCTTCCTTATGCTGCTCTCATTACTCGTCTCCTCAAACATCTCAACATTCAACCTCCTCATATTCTCACAGTGAAGACTATTGATAAAATGGTCATCGGGCTGAGGATGATTACCAAGATGCGTCTAAAAGAGCTTAGCAAGAAGCTGGAGCAATTCAAGGAAAAGACTCCGATCAAGCTCAGACCAAACTCATCAGTAGCCAAAAGGAAAGGGAAAGAACCTGTGGCTAGTTCTACCAAGAAGAGAAGGGCAGTCATCCTGGAAGATGAAGATGATGAGGATGCAATTCCGATCTCTACTCTTATTTCTCAATTTGCTGCATCTATTCCAACTGTTCCAGAACATCAAGTTGCAGAAAAAGAGAAAGAGAAAGAGGAAGAGAAGAAAGATGAAGAGAAGAAAGAAGAAGAGAAGACAGAGGAAGAAAGAGAGGAAGAAAGAGAGGAAGAGGAAGAAGGAAAAGAAGAACAAGCAGATTAACCAAAAAGAACAGATTCTCCAGCAGAAAAGGAGGATATACAACATCCCGTCACCGAGGAAACGCCTCGAAAGATGAATTCTTTTCTCCACCGGAAGACATGGAGACGGGGGAGATAAAGAAAGAGAACACACACCTCTTCGGCTGACTTTTAGAGAAGAGGATGCTCAAACAGTGTTAGTCGATCACCTCCCGATGTTGAGGATATTCATGCTGCACAGTTTCTCGAAGGAGAGGCATCATCTACACACACCGAACCTCCCGCCGACATTCATATGCGGCTTGACTCCACCTTCGGACCGAGCTGAAACAAGCACTCAGACTAACAACTCTGGAAATTTTCAAAGGCTGCTTGAGATCATCTTGGAACTTAAAGGTCAAATTTATGCCATGGGTTATGAATTTCAGACTTTGCAGAATGAAAATCATGCAATGTTCATCACTTTGCATGATCAGCTTAAAGATGTTCAGCGTCAGATTCAAGATACTGCAAAGGGGACCACTCTCACCCAAGTACAGGAAGATTTGAGGAAATTGGAAGACACTGTCAAGTCTATGGGAGACTTTCAACTTGTTCGCATTCCTCGAGCTCCTTGATTTTTTTTTTTATGATGACAAAAAGGGGGAGAAGACTTTGCAGATTTTTGAACTTTTTCAAACCAAACCAAATCCTATCTTTTTATCTTTTGATTGCTTGACTTTGACTTGAGTTTTTAAACGTATGCAGTTTTTGAATGTGTGCTCTCTATGGCAATACCTTAAGCTTTATAAATTAGATAGTACTGTCTGTTTATGACTAATGAGGTTTCGGTGAATGCAGATCTGTGTACAGGGAAAGTCTGTGTACAGGATATCTGTGTACAGGATAACTTCTACTATCTTATTTAATCTTTTATATGCTTGCTTAAAAGTTGTATTGCAGGGCGATAATAATCAAATCTGCAGGAAAGTTTTGTCACCATCAAAAAGGGGGAGATTGTTGGATGAAATCCCTTAAAGTATTTTGAAGTTGACAAAACAGGTTTATCAGTCTAGTCTGAAGACTTACAGATTCTTTTGACAAAGTCTGAAGATCAAAGTCTGAAGATTAAAGTCTGAAGCTAGCAAGACTCAAGACTCAAGACTTATATTTGAAAGTCTACTCACATTGACAGTTTCCAGGACGACGTTTATTCTGATCTTATACGATCTTTATTCTAACGACTAATGGATATCTTTCTACCTGGATTCAGCACTAAACGATCTAAGTTTTATATGGAATATGCTTGGATTCTTTGACGACTTCGCAACTTATATTTGGAAGGATCTACTTATGGAAACCGAGATCCTGATTGTATGGGCGAGCAGGATTGATGGGCTATCAACACTTACCTTAAAGAGTTCGAGATCTCTCTAATTGATTCTGTCCAACGGATAGATTGGAAGAACTTCTTTGGAAGGTGCCAACGGTATTGAAGGCGTGAAGAAGTATATAAGAGAGATGCTCTAGTTGTTGAAGGGTGCGGATAGAAGAATTCCAAAGTCTGAATCTCCTTTTCTATTTTGCGATATCATTCTTTGAGCGTCACGTGTAATCAAAAGAGAGATCATATTGTAGACCTTGAGGAAGTGTAGTAGAGTAATCTACACTTTGTGGACTCAAGAGCATGAGACTCGTAATCACTCTTATTGATTCTTAGTGAAATCCAGCCTGAAGGGCTGTCCGTGCGGGAGAGTGGACGTAGGCTTGATCTAAGCCGAACCACTATAAATCAGGAGTCTTGATTCTCTATCCCTAATCTTTTTATTGTTAACTGTTTTCATTTGCTGCGATCGTTGATTTTAAATCTCTCATTCGATTTGAATTGTTGAAATCGCTTCAAACACCTATTCACCCCCCTCTAGGTGCTATTTCTAGTCTTAACACTGAACATGTGGAGCATGCTCTGGGCTGGATTGGCACGAAATTTCACCAGTGAAGATCTACAGGAACAACACTGGACAGCCTGCAACTTAGGGGCTTGCTGGAATCGTCACTGAAGAAAACTGCTTAGAGGAAGGCCATCAGAGCAAGCTGTAATCGCCGGAAAACCTGCAGAAAGTTTGACAAAAGTGAATCGGATGAACTACAGCGCTGGGGACTGGTTTGGGCTGGCTCAGATACTCGACGGAGAAAGCTAGACAGCCGGCCTGAGGAGCGTCATAAGCTGGATGATCGCTAGTTTGGGATCTCGGCTGGCGTTTGTGATCTTGCGGGAGGCCGTTGGCTCGTGGATTGATAGCGGGAGGCTCAGTAGAAAGGAGTACTTGCTGTAGAATCGCCGGAGAAAATTGCACGGAGAAGACGACGAGTAGCCGCTTGTGGATGTCGAGGTTCAAGAAGAACGATGAAGAACTTTTTTCGAACCTCTCCTGGACACTTGCTTTTCTCATTGTGGACAACGTGGGTTCTCAGAAATTTTCGTGCCATGTATTCCATATGCGTTATGTTGTGCGTGGGGTTGTATTGAATTGTGCGGCCCCCTTCACAATCGTTGATCCAAGGCTTGCCTTTATAGGCTCCACTCTAGGTTTTTTCTTCTTTTTTTTCAAGAGCAAAATATTTTACTTCCAAATTCTTTAACAATATATATATATATTTTACTTCCAAATTATGATATTCGTCTTAGGGAATTTTTTATTCTTTCCTCTAGTTGAATATCATAGAATAATATCAATTTTCTTTGAAGTATCTTATATAATAATTCTATAATTCAATTCTACCAAATTGCCCTACAATGCAAATTTCCATTATATACATATTATTTGGGCTTGATGAAAATTACATGCTCTAATGGGCTCAATCTAATTTATTAATTGAGCTCCAAACTTTCCATCTAAGTCCATCCCTGCCAAACTAGTAAATATGTCAATACTTGAAATACACTCTTAATAACTATATGTCATTTAACTTAATATTTTTGATATGGGCTAAAATTTAGTCTATAATTTTTTACACAATTAATAACTAATTGAGTCGCCAAAATTTAGGTGTCAACATAAGTAAAAGAAAGTGGGCTCCAAAGAAAAAGATTGACTAGTCAAATAAGGATAAAAAGAGATGCTTAGCTCAGTTTAAGACAAAAAGAAGGGATGAAGAAGAAGAAAGGGAAAAAGAGAAGAGACTCGCATATACTCACGTCTCTCACCAAGCCAGATTTACTTTGATAAGCAACACTCGGTAAAAATTCAACCTCTTCATTCTTCTCATGGGAGTAGTTTTTAGAATTATGGCACAAATTTGGAATTAAGTAAAAATTGAAATGCAAGGTCCAATTTAGGAGTTGTTAAGCTAAGAAATTATAGAAGATTTATAGTTTAGAGTGTCAAGTAGCCGTGAGAGTTTACGAAAATCGATTTGAATTTTCAATTTGCCTAAAATGAATTGTCAAATTTGACATACTGACTGATCTTGATCTATGTTACGATTTAAAAGAAAAAAAAAAGGGAAAAAAGTGATTGGGCAAGAAGAGTAAGACATTGTTCCATATTATAGAATACACATTATAACCTTCATGTATGGATCCAAATGTTACGAAAGTCACTAGAAAAATGTTAATACCATGAATACACGTCTTCCCGTGACTTCATTAAGACCCCCCTCTAGAATATATTAATTAGACGGCCCGACGTTACCTCACGTAAAACTTTAATCGGCACGTCCGAATTCTAAGTGCATGAAAGTGGCCAAGTTGACTAATTCGTTGACCACGTCCAACTACTCCCACTTTCTACTCCTCCTTTCAATTTTTATTTTTCTTTCCTATGAATTTCCCTTATACTTTATGCTTTCTAATAAATGTATTCTTTTATGTACTTGGTAAAATTTGATATTAAAAAATAGGAAAAATGACAAAAATGGATCCGAAACTTTATTCAATGTGGTGCCTAAACTTTTAATTGATTCAATGCAATCCCTTTATATTCAATTTAGTCTCTAATGAAAATATTCAATATTGTCATTCCATTAATTTATGTTTAGGGATAATATAGGACATTTTCATATAGTTTATGAACTAGATTCAACATTTAGCAAAAGTTCAAAAATCACATTAATAAAATTAAAAGTTCAGGGACAACATTTCACATTGAGGTAAAATTATAAATTCAAGAATAATATTTATGTTCAGGGACAACAAATTAAAAATTCAAGAATAATATTACATATTGGATCAAATTTTAGGGATCATTTGTGTAATTATCCCTAAAAAAATGGTATATAACAGTGCACCATGTAAGAATACAATTTAATCTCAACAGAAATTGAGTATATTTCTGTTCACATAACAGTGCACTTAATCCAATGTTTATCCAAAGTACATGCATTAACATGAAATTAAGAAATAAAAAAGGTGTATTTTACAGTATTTGTATTGATTTCAAAATCATATTTGTGGATCCAATGTTAATCTGACGTCTTTCGAGTCATCTATGTACTATCAAACTCATCAAATAAGAATAGAGTTTTTTATGTGAAAAGCAGGTCATTAGCTAGCTAAATCTGATATATAGACTGGTTTTAGCCACTTTGTCTAGGCTTGTTGTAGCCCCAACAATCAAAGATAGCGAGATCCTCATCATCGTCTGACAAGTTGTGGAGACGAAGCGAGGCCGTGACCCCCATTGCCATGTGCAAGGCCGACCCCAAGACGAGGTGGCGTAGGCCTCTGACCCTCGCCCCTGATCTGCACAAGGGCTTCACCAAGACACAAGGCGGACATCATGTTGATGTTCCGCTTAGCTCTCAGTGTCATGCTTTTTTCATTTTAGACATTTAACTTTGGTGCTTATTATTCCAGATCATCGAAGGAGTTTTCCTGCCAAAATGTCTAGATATATATAATCACCAGATGATACATTCACTTAGAGAGATCTCCAAAAAGAAGCCTAAGTTTGTACCCATCAACATGTCTATTTGGACTTGCTTTCACTTAAAAACTAAAGTTAATATATTTTGACAAATTAGAATACATTAACTACTCCACGTGCATATGAACTCAACTCACATGCATCGTTTGATCTTGTGAATTTCATCTTAATTTATATGAATTGGGTTCATATTAATAGAGGGCACTCTCCACGGGCTTTGTTTGCTAGTTTTTTTAGCAATGGCTTTCCGTTTTCAATTTGATTAAACAAAGGCAACCCACCTTCCTCTAGAGGAATGACGAGTGTGAGAATTCAAGCGTGAGGTGCGCATCAAAAATAAGTCGTCCTTGAACTGATAAAAACCAAAGAGTAGATAACTTGCTTAATTGGTTCATAAATTATTTGTCTAAGGTGTTGAATAAAATTGAGTGGAGATAGGAATGTCTCTGACTTAGAGTTTGACTCCTTTCTGAATCGTCCCATCATGAGGTGTAACATCCGTTGAACCCCGGTAGACAACACCAGGATATTTCTGTAATTTTATTTTTCTTTGGCTTCATTCAACCTAGTAGAAGAAGGACATAGCATAATTGATGAATGCGATGAATGATTTAAGGATAAGCTATGGTATCGTCCAATTGTACTACAGTTTGCGGATTTTAACCAAAAAGGAATAACCACCTGTGCTGGTCTGTAATCGATCAAGCAAAACACATTACAGGATGACATTTTATTTTCCATCAGCTTCCATTAAGGATCACATTACAGGACAGGATGATATTTCTGGTGCTGGACACAAGCCAGTACCTAAAATCACGCTGACAAAACTAAGTTTATTCGAACACTCAGAACCGAATTTAGTTGGACACACCACCCCTAGTGACGTGTTGTCACTTACACTCGCTTCTTTTACTGAGACGCTAGACATCATTTCATACATATAGAGAACCTAAGAACTAGAATGACATATATAAGCTCATAATTTATTTATTCATCGTCTTCTTTCTTCATGCAATTGGATAAGAAGCATTCATGGCAAGACCACAGAGACCAGTCCTAGAGCGCACATCCCTCTGGATCCTCATGTAGCCGCTCTCGCCCCACCCGGTTCCCCACGAATTCTTCATTAGCCAATACTTAGTCCCGCCAGAGGTCTTCCCATACCCGACCACCGTAACCGCATGGTCGACGCTGGTCCCGCACGAGCCTGTGAACACGCCGCTTGAGTAGAATTGGAAGTCGTACCCTCCCGCCTCAACTGCCACCGAGACCGGCTGGTTCGCCACAGCCTGCAAGAGGGCCTTCTCGTTGTTGGCTGGCACGTCCTCGTATCCAGTTATCGAGGCTGCATGATACCCTGTCTTGGCCGTGTTGCAGGTCCGCTCGTTTCCCCGGTAAGGATAGTTCGCCTCAGTTGTGAGGCCGCCCTTGCTTATGATGAACTCGAAGGCACTGTCCATGTACCCACCATCGCAGCCTGAATCCTTTCCGTTAACATCGCAATCCACAAGTTCTTGCACTGAGAGTGACAACAACTTCCCCTTCTTGAGCATGGTAATCCCTTCTATAGCTGCCGTGACCGAGAATGCCCAACAACTTCCTGCGCAAAAATAGAAGACATATGTACACGTATAGTAAGATAGGTGTCGAATGAATGTAAGAGTGAAATAGAGATATTATAATAGTGTCATGTAGTTTATTTTTGTTGCGTGTCGTAACAGCTCGTGTACAACATGAAATTTTGACGTATGCGCGAGACAAATTTCGATTTTCCACTCACCGCATTGGCCTTGATCCTTGACAGACGTTACGGCCTTCTTGGTTCGCCAGTCCAAGGCGGCTGGAACGGCGGTGAAGTTCGCATACTTGAACGGTTTCGCATCCACAGAGAACGGGACCCTGGTGGGCTTCCTCTTGTAGCCAGTGTAGAAAGCACGGAACTCCTCGTTGGTTAGGTCCGTGAATTTGTTCACGACCAGTTTATATGCCATGTCCTTATCATTATTGAAGGCATTGATGCGCTTAACGTTCTCTTTAAATATCTCATACCTTTTGGCCTTTTCAGCTGTGTCCTTGTAGATGCGCCCATGGATCGCCATCCACTCCTCATGTTGCTTTGACAAGTGTTCCTCTCCAAGAGGGCGACAAAGTGTTTCTGAAACACAAATTATAATGACCAAAAGAGTGGCTGATGTAAGGAATGAGAGTTGGTTTTTTTGGGCCATAGTAGTGGCTTCGTTGTTGTCTAGGAGACAACTTGAGTGACTAGGGGAATGGATCTTTCAATTTGTGCACATCTCCAAACGTTTATGATGGCTTTTTATAGACAAAACTGTTAATCAATAGTTGTCACTCTCACTCTCTCTCGATAATGCTTCAGTGGACCATTTGCTCCTCCAAACGTGCCTAACTATTCTTACTTAGACCCCGAGAAATAGAAATAAGCTTTGCTACTGCGCACCCATCATGAATAGCACATATGCAATTGGAGTGCTCTGGTTCTCATTGACCGATGGGTGATTAATCAAAATGCTTCATTTAAACGTATTATGTAGTGCGATTACTGATTCAATCACACCGGAGACTTGCCAACATACATAATTCGAAGAGGCTTGTTGATTTTGTGGTGCTCTCATCTCATAGCCAAAAGCGGATTGATGGTATATTTCATTCCGTCAATGGTTACGTACTTGGATCTATACACATATTTGCCCCCATACAGGTGTATGTATTGGAATTTTCGACTTGTATCAGTGCATCTGTTATACGTAGAAGTGTATTTGCATCCATCTATACATACCTTTTGGAACGAAACGGTTTTCTACAGTGGAACAACTAGCTTAGGTCAACATCTGCTAATAAAATATCATTGATCTTAAGAGTGGGTTTCTTTGGCAATAAAAATGATGCCATCATAAAAAAGTGTGTGTGACTCGCGAGGTGCAAAAAGAAAACCCCACTTCAACACTGAAATTATATTTTATGACCAATATCAACTTTAGACGACCGGGTTCTGCGTTCCCATTTTGCACATGTTTTCTTCGTTTGGGAAGAAGTTCTAGACGCTTATGAAAGGATGCAACTCAATCAAGCCACTAGGACTGCGTTTGGCAATCAGGATAAAATTCGGTATAGGATATAATTTATTATATCCTGCATTTGGTGCTTGCTCTGGATAGGATAAAGTTGGATATAAGAAGGATATAGGTTGGATAAAATTATCTTATAGGGAAGATGGGATAAAGGTGGATAAGATTTTTAATATTCATAATAGGAAAGTTATTTTTCTCAAATAATAAACTTATTAAATTAACAAAAATAAAATTATATTTCAATATAAATAACATTTGAACTATAATTTATAAATTTATAATTTAAAATAAAAATTTATTTGTTAATTTAATCTTATTTTAAATTATATATTCAACTCTAATTCTATCTTATAATAAACATTTAATCTATAAATTATATATTTATATTTATTTTATATATTTTAGGTATTTTTGTATTTTAGGTATGTTAGTACAGTTTACTATTTGATAAAATTTTGTTACATAATGATGAAAGGGGAAAAAGGAAATAATAAAGAAAATAATTTGAAAAAAAAAAAGAGGAAAAATAAAATAAAATAAAATAAGGAATAGTGTCACGAGAGATTTTTACAATCTTTGTTTATGAACTTTTAGGTTCATTTACAATGATATGTCATTTATATTAAAAAAATGTATATGATATAATGTTAATATATCTTACTTTAATACTATGATTCATCAAACAATGCATAAATCCAAGAATTTCATATCCTATCCTATCCAGTCCTATCATGATTAGAAATCCGGACGACCAAACGTAACCTAGAAGTATTTGAGTTTGACTTTTAGATTTCTCAAAATCGACTTGATTCTTTTTGAGTTCAAGTGGCTCAAATTCTAATTAATTGAGTCTAGCAGAGGAATTAAATCTTTACCTATCGTAATAATTCATGAAAAATTGAGTCTAGCGGAGGAATTAAATCTTTACCTATCGTAATAATTCATGTAAATTAATAAATATGAACAAAATAAATCTACAAAAGAAAACTGCAAGTGCCATAATTTTCGTTTCACATTTGCTTGAGTGTCATAACTTTTTTTATTTTTAATTATTTGTGTCATAGATTATATACAATAGTGACTTGAGTACTATAAATTTTTTACCAATCACTTGAGAGTCATATAATTTTTCAACTAATCACTTGAATGCTATAACTTTTAATAATGTTCACTATAGGTGCCATGCCACGTCAGATTTTTGGCACTTAGATGAACATTTTAAAGAAATTATGGCTCTCAAGTGATCAATTGAAATTTATGGTACTCGAGTGAATTTTTTTAGAAATTATGGCATTCGAGTGATCAAAAAAAAATTTTGACCTTTAAGTGAGTGCTATACAAAAGTTATGGCACTTTTGCTGTACTTATCCCAAATAAATCTTTATTAAAGTTTCAATTATAGTGTATTTTCATGATTCAAGCTCGAGTTTGAGTTTAATTCGAGTTTCAATCTAGAAAATTTGACTAATTTAGTTGAGGTTGAATTTACTAACAACTTAATCAAATCTAGTATCAAGTCTTGGCTATTTGAGTTGGGTTGAGCTCAAGTGTCAAATTATCGTCGACTCAACTTGAATACACAAGTACACCCCATGTATGGACATATAGTTTGAAACTTAAACTATCATATTCCTTTTGTGTATAAAATCAGGGATAATGACTTATGTGGTTTTGAACCTTTTTTTTTTTCAATACTTAATTTGGTTATTGAATTTTCGTTTTTGTTTAATTTAGTTCTTAAACTTCCAAAATTCCAATCAATGTAATCCTTCAATTGAAAATTGTAACACTTAGATGACTTTGCCATAATTTTGTTATCTTAATGTGAGATTATGGCATATATTATTTTGGCCATTAAAAGGAAAAATAAGATTCAATGACTTGGAAAAATGATGTGGTAGTCTACATCGTTATGTTCGCCAATATTAGGGGTGAGCTTGGTCCAAGTTGGTTCGGGCCATGCCTAACCCTAAGACCAACCCGTACAGTGTTGGTCCTCAATTTTTAGGACCGAGGACCAACCCTCTTGAGCCTGGGACCAAGGACCGGACCGACTGTTCCAAGGTTAACCCGGGACCAATCGATAATTTTTTTCATCTTGTTTTTTATATTTCCTAAAAAAGCAAACCTACAAATTCAAATTACACATCCATCGATAATGCAGCATTGTGCAACTAAACTATAAATACCAATACATATTCAACAAATGTAAGATGATACAATAATGAAAATTTCGTACCTGCTAACCGCTTATCGAGATATGGGACAAGATGGAAAGTTCTTGTAATCATCTATCTGTAATATTCATAACACCATATGCAAAATTGAAGAACAAAGAAGACAAAATGGAAGAGAACGTACTTTGGGGAAGGAAGCCATGAGGAGATTTACGGTGCAAACCTCGTGCCGTTTTGGACATCGCGAGTCCATGACTGTGAGGACTCCTTGGTCCTCACGGTGAAGAACATACTGGACTGTGGAGGAGGACGCCGTGAAGACCTTGACGGTGTAAACTTCACGCCTTTTGGATGCCATTTGTCCATGACTGTGAGCTTGAGGAGTCAATAGCTTTAACATCATTTTACTTAGGTTTTGTTTTTTTTTTAACAGACATTTTACTTAGGTTTGAATATATAAAAGAATTATAAATAATATAATATAACATAATAAAATATAATATAATATACAAAGTTGATCTAGGTTGGACCAACCCAAAACTCTTAGGAACGAGGACCAACCCGCACAATGTTGGTCCCGGAATTTCAAGACGAAGGACCGACCTAGTCCCCTTGGGAACTGACCAGGACCGGCAGGGTTGGGCCAGTCTAAGGTCAGTCCAGGGTAGACCCTAGACCATTGCTCACCCCTAGCCAATATATGCTGACATGGTTATCCACGTCCAAAAAATTCACGTGACATGTTGATACACTTGACAAAAGGACAACTTTGAGCAAACTTTTGGTTGAACTAATTCAAGATAATTATCTAGATAGTCCTAAACCTATTCAATATCGCCAATTTAGTCTTCAACCTTTTAATTATGCCAATTTAGTTTTCCGATCAATTTATGCCATAAATCGCTAAAGTTAATGCCAACCATCTTACATGATATGACCAACGCTAAAGTGGCTGTCCTACATTAAGAGTCGAGTGTGGCTGTGGGCCACTAGCTAATGGCTAGAGACACTTGTCAGTCACTAGACAAGGGCTTGTGAACCCTCTTCTTGCCTAGGCCCTCACTATGGTGACCCCTCGCCCAGATCATGCAAGGATTATGATCCTTGCAACTCTAGGGAGGTGAGAGTTTTGTGATCCTTGCCAACCATAGCGAGGGCGTCGGGGCCCTCACCAGCCTAAGGGTGAGTGCGGTTCCCGATTCTAAAAGGACCGGTTCCGGTTCCCGGTTCCTTTTTTTTTGGAATCGACAATTCCGATTCCAAAACTAGAACCCGTTTCGGAACCGAAACTGGAACCAGTTAGGGCTCCAAAGTTCAAAAGAAAAGAAGCCTTAAATCTCTCGACCGGTTCAGTGTTTACAATTTCCCTTCACTCTAATTTCACACTTTCACTGAGGCCGCTCGCCCTCAACACCGTCGCTGGATGCCGCTCGCCGTTGCCGGATGCCGCTAGATGCTAGTCACCAAAACCAAATTTCTCATCTTAGACACTAGTTATCAAAGAGTGAAAATGTATACAACGAGAATATACACTAAACATCATCATTCTCTTATTACACTGCTTTATAGCAAGGCCAATGACCGCATCAACATCCATTCTAATATGCCACCAAGGCCAACGAAGCCCACGTCCAAATCCCATATTCCCCTTCTTCTTCTTTTTTTGAACTTTCCAACCGCATTACCTATAAAGTACTTCACATGTTATATTCCAGGCTTTCCTCATTCTGTAATCTTCCTATGAGAGTAGCATTAGGATACACGATATACATTCGAATTGTTCTCCGATAGCGCTTAGCTCCGAAACCATCGTCGAATGACAGACGTTGGAGTTTCCACTTAAATCTGCCCACAAAATGTCGTGGAACCAGAGGAGGCATCTCCGCAAAATTTTGCGGAACCGAGAGGGTGGGGGGCCTTGGGGGAATTAGAAGGGACGTCTCTATGAGTTTTTTAACTTATTAGTTTTTGCTTTTCTTAAATTTTGGATTTTGCACGACGATTTGCAAACTTTTTATCCTTCCTGTGTACAAATACAGACACATAAACTAACATTTAATTATTTTTTTTGACAAACTTTCAAAAACTAAACAAATGACGTGAAAACAAAGAAAAAATGGTTATTGCTCTAAAACAACTAAGGCAAATGTAACTTAATGTTTTATCTTTTCTTTTTTTCTTTCAAATTTTATAATGCGTGCACTTTGACTTTTATTTAATACGAAATACATGAAACCATTTTACAACATACAGATGTTTACTTGTAAATTTTCATATGACTTCTGTATAATTTTCCAAAAGAATTTGTTATAGAGTGCCAATGAACCACTTGTAAATAGCTAAGGAAGCACCGGGTTTTCATTTCAAGCATCTCATTTTCTCTCTGGAAACTTCTTATTGGTTTTGATTATGTATGTCCAGATTCTTGGCACTGGTATGTTTGCTAAGATTTGGGAAGTTACCGTAGAGTATGCGCATACGTTATAGTTCAAATCTGAAAATGAAAAAAAGAAAAGAAAAAAAAGAACCTGTTAGAACTTGGAACTGACTGTGGAACTCGTGACAGGGTAGGTTCCAGGTTCTTGGTTCTGACGGGTAGGTCTCAGGTTCCAAAAAATGAGGAACCTGTATTTGAGGGTAGGTTTCAAGTTCTAGACAGAACCAAACCGGAACCTGGAACCTGGAACCGCTCACCCCTAGGTTACACGGCTCTTTGCCGCTATCATTACGTTTTATTGGTTTAAATATTCATGTTTTCCTCTCCTCTAGACATTGCTTTCTTGGCTTCATCTTTTCCATCTCTGTGGAAATAAGTAGTGGGTGGGGTTGTTCATATAACCCACTATTAGACCAAATGCTGAGAATTTCAGTATTGAATTTTAAGTGCTGAAAGTAGAAATAAAAAGTTATTTAATAAGCAATTGAAAATTTACCTTTGAATGTTGTTGACTAACTTCGTAAATGAAACTGTGACAATTGTTCATATATATTAGTAGTATAATTGGCAATATTCGAATTGCCATTGATGAACCCATTTCTTACTCACCATATTAAATGAGCATTTTCTATTTAATCGTATCTTTTAAATCGATAGCAGTTATAATAACTACTGAAAATTTTCATTTGGCTTTCCTAAAAGGATATACACCATTTGAGTGCTAGTAATTTGCACATGGACAATTGAGACACTAGGTAAAGGTACCAAAATCTCGAGTTCGGCTATGAAGGACCCTGACCCAAGCATCGGGAATCGGGGCATGGTCACTTGGGTCTTAGGCTTGGCCTTGATGTGGATACCATGGTCCTAGACCTAGCCTCCATGGACCCAAGGCACAACCTTTGTAGACTCGAGTATAGCCTCAATGGACCGCCTGTACGGAAGCCAAGCACAAGCACTAGAGACTTGGTCTTGGATACCTAGGACTTTGAAACAAGTGTCAGATTTTCTTTGCTCAATCGTAGAGTTTCAAGCGCAAGTGCTAATTCCTAATCATATTTTTCAAAATTTAAATATAAATTTTTCATTGACTAGAAAAATATTTTTCATTAACTCACTTTCCTAAGTGAATCAAATGCAAAAAAATAAAATAAAGAATGAGAAAAATATTTTCCACAAAATAATGGAGCCTAAGTAGGAAAAGGTTCTCTCCACAAATATTCATTGAATTTCGCTAGACTTGCAACAATCTTATCATGGTAATAGATCTCATATTCAACAATGAAAATAGAATTTCTGTGACCATGGATTAAATAACCGTTGCAAGAGATTTGATGATTAGCCATGAATTATTCTATCTTATGTCAACAGATGTGAAGTCGGATTGACTTTTAGCCATGCACAATAATTTGATGGTAAATGATTTGAAATTGGGCAACTAAACTATGCTCGTGGTGAACATTTCTTGTCGGTAAGTCTCACATTTAGGCTATGTTTATTTCATGAAGAATAATTTCTTTGTTTTCCAACGTTTGAATCACTTAAAATAATGAGTTAATAGAAACTATTTTTGTAGTCAACAGAAAATGCTTTCCTACTAAAACTTAAGCATGGGAACCTCAATGCTCATCCATGAGCCCAGGTAGTGGGGCCAAGTCCCCAACACCCTAATTGAGGTCAATCTAGGTCTTGCCTCAAACCCTAGCTACCATGCTCGGGTCCATCAAGGCTAAGCCCAATAAACAAATGCCAACCGGCCGCCATGCCCAAGTCCACCAAAGCCAAAACCAAGACACCAATGCCCACCCACCACTGTGCCTGGGTCCACCAAGGCGAGCCCAAGATACCAATGCCCATGCTCATGATGCTAGGCTTAGAAACATTGAGGCTGGGGTCATGTGCTTGGGCCCAACCTCCAATGGACCTGGGTATTGGTACCTAAGTCACTAGCCTAGTCTCAAGTGCTGGGGTCTCAACCCCATGTGCTAGACTCGGCCTCAATGGACCTAGGCTTGGGCATTGGGGAACTAGGCACAACCTCTATAGCTTAGGTTGAGGCGCGGGGAGCCAAGCATGAGCACCTTGTTCTTGGGATTAGTTTCAATCCCTAAGGATCCAAGACTAGGGCCTGTGTTCATGCTCGGGAATTTAGGATTTGGTCTTGGGACCCTAGTGCCCATGCTAGGTTCCTTCGCTATCCATGCACAAATTACTAGCACTCAAATAGTGTATATATATTTAGAAAAGCAAATGAAAATTTTCTTACCAAAGTATGAAAAATATTTGCTAGTTCATTTTTTAGTCTTAGTTTTTTTTTTCTTTTTTTTTTGGATCATAATTTTCTGGTCTTGGTTAAACACTAATAAATTTTGTTATATTCCTTTTCATAAATATCATATTTTCTACAGAACAAACGGAATCTTGACTATGACAAACATGGTGTAAGATGGGATAATTAATATATTTTAGTTCGCCCATAGTTTATTGATTTAAAGTTTTGAATAGATGTTAAGCCCAACTAGATAATGTTGACGGATCAAAGATTAGCTCTCTCCCAAAGATTTCTCCGCACGACGTACATGGCTCAATGGTGCGACTGGTCAACACTGCCGCTATCAAAAGGCTTCATTGCTTTTAGATATTCAAGTTTCATCCCTTCTAGACATTGCCATTTTGAATTCATCTTTCCCTACTTTGTGAAAGAAGGCAGCGAGTGGAGTTTGTTTATAACCCACTATTAGAGTGAAACTTCTCAAATAATCTATTAACTGAAGACTCATTCTCTCTCGACGAGTTACATGACTCCTTGGTGCGCCTAGCCGACACTGCCGTTATCAATACGTTGTATTGCTTCTAGAAATCCACGTTTCCTCTCCTCTGGAAATTGTCTTTTTGGTTTCATCTTTTCCATCTTGTGGAAGAAGGTAGTCGGTGGGATTATCTACAGTCCACTATTTAGACTAAATGCTGAGAATTTAAGTATTGAAGTACAAGTGCTGACAGTAAAAGTTATTTAAATAAGCATTTGAATTGAACGGTGAATATTGTCGATTTTCTTACCGTAAAAGAAACTGTGACCATTGTCGATAGATTTTAGTAGAATCATTGGCACTATTCTAAGTGCCATTGACTACATTTTTCTACTTAATAAATGAAATAACACATTTATCTAAACAAAAATAATAAAATAAAGTAACACATTTCTTACTCACCATATTAAATGATTTTTTTGTATTTAATTGAATATTTTAAGTCGATATTAGTTATAATTCTACCGAACTTTTAAATTTTAGACTCTTAATTGGGTTACTAACCAGGTTCATTGGTAATTGTGAAGCTTGGTCGGCTTCAACTTCAACTTTACTTGGTCAAAGAAAGTTCGTATGAGAATAATATGCAATTCTGAACGTGGTGAATATTCCACTTTCGTTGAAATCAAAAGGAGAAAGTGGATGAGTGTCGTCTCCGATTTACAGCATTATCATAATCAGGAGCACATCCGTGATGGTTATTTGTTTAACTTGCTGAAATTATCACTGGACGAGGCCCGCGAAAACGTGTTTGAAATGGACTTTACTTTTTTTATATAAAATTCTATTTTACAATTTGAGATATTGCTTAATAGATTTAATTCATGAGTTAAACAAGCAATTAAGGAAATTATAAAACAAATGAAGCCTTAACCATGACAAATATGGTGTAAGATGGGGCAATTAATATATTTTAGTTGTTCTATAACTTATTGACTTAAAGTTTTGAATAAATGATGGGATCAAACACGAGTTCTCTGTGGAAGGTCTCCCTGACGAGGTACATGGCTCATTGGTGCAACGAGTCAACAGTGCCACTGTCAAAGGGTTTCATTGCTTCTAGAAATTCAAGTTTCATCATTTGTGGACATTTCCCTTTTGGCTTCATTTCCCCCTTCTTTGTGGAAAAAAAAGGGTAGTGGGTGGGTTTGCTAATAACCACAATTAGAGTGAAATTCGTCAAATATTCTATGATCTGAAGACTCGTTTGATAAAAAAAATTAAGTATTTAGAAATTAAGCATTGAGTTTTAAGTGCCGAAAGTTCGTAGATCACATTAAATAAATTACAACTTCATGAATGATGTTACAATAGGGCCAAAGTTAGATCGTATTGAATAAAAAATTCAAAAACAATATTGCACATTATGCCAAAATTTAGGGAATGTTTGTGTCGTTATCCCTTGTATAAAGCATTCCGGGCCATCAAATAATGCTTGTGGCAATTTTTTAAGGACACCTTGTCCCATATTTTACCACGAAAATGATTTTTTGCAACTAAAAGTGGAATCTATCGCCAAATTAATTCACTGCAAGCGAGGATTGAGAGTTGCCAATTTAGTACAATCAAAGCATCAGCGATGGAAACATAAACACAAGTCACATTAACTACATAGATCAATGGAAAGTCAATGATCATTATAATATTTGCTTATATTTTTCTGGACAGGTTTCTTAGCAATACAGACTGTAAACTCTCATTATAAGCAAATTTTATACGTTGATTATACTTTTATCCATAAACATAACACCCATTATCTAATCTTGTTGGTAAGTGCAAATCATCATATATAATATCATAGAATGAAATGGCTCGATTTTGTACCTTATAGATCATATGCTATTTGGAAAAAAAAAAAATGTTAAAGAGCATGAACAAGTACATTTTGTTATTAATTAGTACACCCATTTGGCAAAAACATTGTATATAATTTTGAGTAAATTATGACAGTTTATAATACATAAGTAAATTACCGATATCTGATATTTAAATTGAAACCACCTGTCTTTTTCTTTTTTGGTTGAAAAATTGAAACAATCCGTTAGTAAGTAAGATTACTATAGATCATGAATGAGTACAAGAAATTTTGATTAATGATGTTGACACCAAAAAATGACCAACTTTTGATTATTATTGATAAGTGACGGACTTTGTCGATGAGGTAGAATTTAGTGAAAACAAAAGTCATCAATGAATAGAATTATCACTAGCTTGAAGGGAATCAATAGCTTGCCAATAAAATCATTGACAACACACAAAATAAAGATTATCGACAAGAGCCTTCATCAAAACTTTAGAAGTTGATTAACAAAGTCATCGATAGCAAGCAATTGGCACGAAAACAAAACTACTTGGTAGCTATGTCTAATAACACTAGTCTAGGATTTTTATTTTTTTTTAATAACTTCTTGTTGACAAATGTTGCTAGATAATAGAAAATTGTGAATTTGTAATTTCTTGTAATGATTGATAGGATTATGAATTTATTTGTTTCAAATATAGGATTTGTAAGTTATCTTTTCAAAATTAGTAACCATCTGTAATTGATTGTGGGCTATAAATATCCACATTGTACTCTTAATAAAAGATCATTTCTGTGACATCTTCAATTTGACCCCTATCTAAAGAATATAATTACGATAGAAATCAACAAATCATGGGAAAGTGGAAGCCTTGAATGAGAAGCCACGAGGGCCCAAGTCAGGGGTGGGCCCAATGGGCCTTGCGCCCACCGTGGATGGCCAAGAGGGCCCATCAAGGCTAATTAAGCCACACTTATTTTTTGGAAGTTTGCACATTAAAAAACCCTTGTGCATGAATAGTGTTTTGGACTGTAGATTAACTAAATCCTTAAATTACCCCTTCTAGAAGCTCGTTGGCCTAATGAGACAAAATTATTGTCTTCCAAAGAGGGAAAGGGGCACCCATTTGAAGAAGAAAGAGGAGAGACCAACCAAGTTAGCTTTCCTAGTTCATTTCCAATTAGATCACATGCATTAAATCTTGTATTTAATGAAAGACCATCGGATGGCATCGGAAGACTAGGAAGGCTCCTCGCGATTGGCCGCCCTTTGTAAAGTTAGGCCGCCTATCTACTGAATAGGTAATTGAAGACTAGGATGACGAGCCCCCACTTGAAAAATTGGAAGAGTGTGGATTAACACTAATTGGGAAAATTCTTTGAACCCCTCGATAAACTTCCAAGCTTTCCAAAGCACATTAAAGCGAGCTTGGCGAACTAAACAAGTGGAAATGTCACAATGAGAGGCGAGCCTCTATGTAGCAAAATTCCAATCACACGCAAATAAACAGAGAGTACTTGAAGGGGGACCTTGGTTGTTCTCAAGCCATTTAGTTATCTTCAAACCATGGATTCCCAGCAATGCCATTACATTGTTACGACTTCTCTAGTTGTGCTTTCTAGGTACAGGTGTTTGGAATGCCTTTGGAATGGTGTGTAGATAGAATGATCAGCAAGGCGGTACAACATATTGGTCAAGTTTTAGAAGTAAAAGCCGACACAAAGGAGGGGGCAACATCAAGAGCTAGTCAAGCCAGGGTGGAAATAAACTTGCAGAAGCCTTTAAGAACAGGGAAATTGATTCGAATTGATAGAAAAACACTATGGCTAGATTTTCGCTATGAGAGACTATCTCATTTTTGTTACTCTTGTGGCAAGCTGGGACACTACGCAATGTATTGCAAAAATTTCCCCTTTGATGAGGCAAAATTAGAAGGTAGAGACAAGATGGCCTATGGCCAATGGCTTCGCGCTGAGGTTAAGGAATACAGCCCTTTTTGGCAGACATTTTACAAGCCGCAGGATAAATCAGAGCAGTCAAAAGAAACAATACATGAAACCCCTCCCTCACTAATTCCAAATGTCCCTTTATTACCACCACTAGCTATTACTGCAGCAACACGCTAGTCCAGAGTAGTCACTACAACCAAAATACAAGGAGCAGGCCCTAACTCGCATCACCATCAGGAAGAAGTTATGCAAGGGACCTCGCTCCACACAATGCTCATACCTTACAGCAGCCAAAATAAAAGGAATTCAGACCCAACCCATGGAGTTAAAGCCACAAAAGAAGTTGAGAAGCACGAGAGTGACACCAAAACTGGGAGTAGCCAAAAAACTGAAAAGATACAATCCCTATGAGACAAAGGGTTTGATACTCGAGAACCATGATGATACAAACCTCATGGAAACACCTGTCTATGCAGTAGAGGAAGCTCGATCATGGGCTTTGGTGGCTGGCCCTAAATAGCCACCCACCAACAAATGAAGATGATTTGCTAGAACTGTTAGAGTTTGGGCAATCCCTTGACAATTCAAGCTCTAAAGGGCATGACGGCCAAAGAAAAGCCCGACATTATATTATTAATGGAAACAAAGAACACTGAAGTAAAGCTTTAATATATTCAGCGCTGTTTACATTTCAAAGGTTCACATATCATCAACCCAGTTGGTCTGGCCGGAGGATTAGCAGTGTTATGGAATGATCAGATATCTTTAAGGGTGGTTCGCTCAACACAAAACCTTTTTGATATGATATGTCGGATTGAGTAGGAAGATAGAACTATGCGCATCACATGTATTCATGCTCCTTTTATCTATCAACAACGAAAAATTCTATGGGATGAGTTTCGGGAGATAAGCTATGACAATAATTTACCTTGGATCTGTGCTAGTGACTTTAATGAAATACTCTATTCTTGGGAAAAGATAGGAAAGTGGCCTGTAGACCCTTCTCATATGATGTCTTTTCGAGCTGTCCTAATGATTGTGCACTCATGGAGATAGAAAGTAAAGGCTACAAGTTCACATGGATGAATAATCGTGAAGGGGGAGAGCTGGTGAAAGAAGGATTGGATCGGTTGATGTGCATGATGGATTGGTGCTTACTGTTTCCTGGAGTTGAAGTTTTCGCACTGCCTACTGTAGGTTCCGACCATAGTCCTTTACTTCTTAACACATCAACACCCTATAGAAAATGAAGGAAGCCTTTTATCTTTGAAGCTTATTGGAACAAAGATGAAGAATGCCGAGAGGTTATTTCTACAGCATGGAATTCAGTGCAGATTCAAGATTCTGGTCTACTTCCAAATTAAAAATTGTTTCGAAAGCTTTGAGTAAGTGGAACCTGACCGCCTTACAACAACAACTACAGCATCTAATGAACCAACAACATTGCAATTATAATAGAGTGGAGGCATCCAAACTGCGAGAGGAAATCAGACGGACTTGGCAACAAGAAGAACAATATTGGGCTATACGCTCCAGGATTTAATGGTTGAAATTGGGCGACAAAAATACAAGATTATTCCATGCAACTACACTTCAAAGGAGGCAATGAAATAGAATTAGCATGTTGCGGGATGACCACCAGCAATGGGTACGTGACTCTCAGACACTACAAGATATGACGTCTAATTTCTTTTCGATGTTATATACAACAGAGGGATATAGGGATTACGGACCCATACTTGATCAATGCCAATAGGTTGTTACCTCATAAATTAATGACCAGGAATAGCCTTGGTCACTTTTGATGAGATTCGCAAGGCCACCTTTCGGATAGGAACTACAAAAGTGCCGGGCTTTGATGGTTTAAATGGTTTGTTTTATCAACATCACTGGGAGACCATTAAAGATGATCTTATTCTTTTAGTGCAAAACTTCTTTACGTCAGGGGTGATGCCTACAACTCTAAATCAAACCATTATTACTTTGATTCCCAAGACACCTCACCTAGAGAGACTGGAGCAATATCGTCTAATCAGCCTTTGCAACTTCGCATACAAAATTATCTCAAAGGTAATTGCTAGCCGTCTAAAACCTTGGTTGCCTTATATGATTTCTAAGGAACAGTCGGCTTTTGTGAGTGGATGATAGATTCAAGATAATATTTCAATCATTCAAGAAGTTCTTCATCAATTTAAGACCCGGAAGAGGACACGAAAATTCAACGCAATCCTAAAGACCGACATGCAAAAGATGTACGATAGAGTAAAATGAGATTTCCTTCACGACTACCTACTCAAACTGGGGTTCCATCCAAGATGGGTTTAATGGATAATGCAATGTGTCACAACAACATCTTTTAGTGTTAGATTTAATGGAGAGCAACTACCTTATTTTTGCCCAACTCAGGGTCTACGGCAGGGTAATCCTCTATCTCCATATCTTTTTATTCTGCTGGCAAATGTGTTATCAAGTCTTATTAATCAATCTATTAGCCTAAGACACATCAAGGGTATTAAGTTAAATAAGTGGTGTCCTACCCTGTCCCATCTTTTTTTTCGCTAATGATGCAATCTTCTTCCTAGATGGTAACATTCAGGAATGCCATAACTTTGCTAACATTTAAAATCAGTATTGTGTGGCCACGGGACAGGTAGTGAACTGCAACAAGTCTAGAATGATTTTCAGTAAACATTGTCCTATTAGACTGCATGAAAATATGTCGCGGGAGTTTAGAACACCTACGCTGCAAAGGTATGGCAAATATTTGGGAATACCATCTGACTGGGGACAATCGAAGAAGGAGATGTTCTCTTGGATTTTAGGGAGAGTAAATGCCAAACTGGAGGGATGGAAAGAGAAATTAATATCAAAAGGTGGTAAGAAAATTCTTATCAAATCTGTTGTTCAGGTACTTCCACATTACGCCATGTCAATTTTTAAGTTGCCTCTGTCTATTTGCAAATCTATTGAAAATAGTATCGCTAGATTTTAGTGGAGAAATGATCAAAATAAAGCAAGTATCCATTGGCAAAAATGGGAAGTTCTTAAAGGAAGCAAGGATAACGGAGGCCTAGGCTTCCGTGATCTCATAGCATTTAACAGAGCGATGCTTGGAAAGCAAGCTTGGAGATTATTACGACAGCCTCAATCTTAATGGAGTCAAATTTTTAAGGGTCTGTAATTTCACTCAAAAGACTTTCAATTAGCAGATAGAGGAACTCGGCCATCCTGGGGTTGGCAGAGCATTCTAATGGGCAGAGATGCTATTCTACCACACATTCGCTAGTCAGTTGGTAATGGAAAAAAGATTAGAATCCGTGGAGATTGGTGGTTACCAATGGGAATTCTCCATGGACCTAAGACTAGAGAAGAACCAACGATGGTGGTTGATCTTATTGATCCAATCCACCATGATTGGAAAAGATCATTGCTCCATAGGTTCTTAGATGATCAGGTCAGCAGAAGTTCTTACCACCCCAGTAAGACCTCTCTATATCGAAGATCAATTAGTTTGGACAGCCACAAAACATGAGCAGATCACTCTTCCTTTTATCACAAGAAGTCACAAATATAAGGAGGTACCATACTTCCAATTAAGAAATCAAAGTCATAAGGACCGACAACATCAGCGCCTCTTCTAATGGATGATATGTCAGTGCTTGGCATTGAGCGATGCCTTATTTCAAGCTTGTAATTACCTTATTCAATGTGGATCTCCCACTCTCGCTCTTTCTGTGATATGATTGAGAGTAATTCAGATCGAATCACCTTATCCTGCTATTTCATTTCTCTATTTGTCATCCATTTCTTTGTTAATCTCGCTATTATGGTGGATTGCAGATCTAATTGTGCAACAATACCGATGTATTTTCTATTTTTTCTTAAGATTATGTGATCATGAATGACTAAAAATTACCTTTCTGCAGTGCGCAGGTCTTAGGCCAAAAAATACTGATATGGTGTGGGATGGAGCAATTAACATATTTAGTTGGCCACTTGGCTTAACTCTTAAATGTCGGTACATGGCTAATGTCGACGAATTCAAAGTTGGGCTCTCCTTGGAATATCTCTCTGAATGAGGCACATGGCTCCTTCATGCGTCTAGCCAACACTCCACTGTCAAAATGTTTGATTGCTTATAGAAATTCATGTTTTCTCCCTTCTAGATATTGCCTTTTTGGCTCCATATCTTACTTCTTTGTGGAAGAAGGTAGTGGGTGGGGCTTATTAATTCCCACTATTAGAGTAAAATTTATTAAATATTATATTTATTGAAGGCTCATTGGATAAAGTTGAATATTAAATATTGAGAATTTAAACATTGAGTTATAACTGCCGATAACTTTAAGTGTTGAAAGCAGAAATAAAAAGACAGAAAAATTGATCACTGAACATTATTGATTTTCTTACCATACATGAATTGTGATTATTATACGTTGATTTTAGTTATATAACTAGCAATGTTCTAATTGCCATAAATTACCTATTTTTACTTGATAAATTATGTAACTTAACTTACCACGTTAAGTATAAGTTTTCTGAGTTAATGGAATTTCTATGTTGATATTAGTTCTAATCATCAAATAACATTTGATTTAATCAAGTTCTGAACTTTTTAATTTTCAATACTTAATCATGTTATCGATAGGCCATTAGTGATTATAAAGCTTGATGGGCTTCAACTGCAACTGTACTTGGTCAACGATATTAGTTCGTATGAGAATAGATAAAATTCCAAGCCCGTTGAATACTCCACTTTCGTTGAATTTAAATAAATAGGATAAGTGTTGTCTCCACTCTACAGCATTATCATAGCCTAGACACATCCGTTATAAATATTAATTCATTTTACTAAAGTTATTGCTTGACACGACTTATGAAAATCTGTTTAAAGAGAATTTTAATTATTATTTCAATAATTAGAGAATTTACTATTACTTTGTAGATTTGATTAATGTGTCTTGTGAGCCATATGTTATGCAGCAACTAAAGAAAATTTACGGTGCTTTTTTTTTTTTGTTAGAAAGGATATATTACGGCGTTCAATGCGTTGTTTTTCACATATTGTACAGAATCATTTTCTGAAAACCGAATATTTTGAGTTAGCATGTTTAGTGCGCTAAAGACACTCAACAATAATCCTTGTTTAATGAGGATTACTTAAACTAAGGACAACTTCGTTTCGCATCAAAGATTCTTCAAAATTATCTGATGTTTTTCATTGTCACTATAAGTTAAAATACTGTTTTTCGTCTTCACCAGAAAGGTGCAAGATTTTTAAAGAATTTAACTTAGTAAGTACTTTTAGAATTGTCCCACTCTGCTAGCAAATGACGTGATCTTCCTTATTAAAAAATTAGGAACATAGACATATGCAAGATTATGAATTTTTCTTATGCAATCCGACCTGAAAATTAGAAAAGGTCCTAAGTTTATTTTGACTCTCAAGATATAGCCCAAGCTCTCTCTCTCTCTCTTCAATTGTTATTGACAAAGCAAATTCAAGGACTTTGTTAGCATAAAAGTTTTAGGGCTATTATGAGACTAACAATATCTTGTGAGCCACAAATTCTTAAATAAGTGAACCCCACAACAATTTCTAATTATTTATTATTTACTTTTTTTGGCACAAAATAAGTTATTATTCTCATAATGGATTAAGATAGCCATATAAGTATTTCTCTAAATTAAAACAAGCCTTAATTCCAAGTCGGATAACCCGATTCCTCTTATGGAACTCACTTCATATACATCTTATTGAAACCTTAGGATTACTCGATCGACAATTTGGTCCCCTATAGGAATTTCCATCACCTTTAAGATCAGGCTTATTTCAGCTAGATTCCTCTGATATGAGCCTTGATATGTCTCAATACAAAGTGGATGTTTACCGAAAAGAAAGTGGATGATGTTGATAGTGCCTAATACGATTGTCGCCCGTAGAGATTTCATGGGCTAAGAGATTTGGAAGGAGAGATCAAGGAACGACACACCTTGCTGGAATACTTCAGTCGAAGAGGTAAAGCCATTGCAGCCTCAGACCCCTGTAGTTCTCCTGCCACAGTGAAATTAGATTCCATACTAGCGGAGGTGGCTACTCATATTAGACAAGAGGAAGCAATGGCATCACTCAAGCTGGAGGAACAGTTCAGCACATTACAAAGGTTGGAGACACCGCAAACAGACATGATCTCTCACGCCATGCTAAATTCAAAGTACTTGAAACCTTCGAGGTGAGAAACTTTACGAATTATGACGGCGTTATATGCCCAAAGGTCTACCTCAAGTACTACATGCTGAATATGGCAAGTTACAATAACTACATGTTGTTAAAGTATATAAATATTAAAACACATCTTCATCTACCAACTTAAACTTTTAAAATAGTGGACAATGGTCTTACAAAATCTCATAAGATATCTTAGCAAAAATTTTTGAGCTCAAATCTTTCCATGCTTTATGCTTAGGCTAAAGGAGCAGATCCTCGGATGGAACTTCTCTGCAAGAGATTGGGAGATATGTCGTCAGAAGATGATATAATCGATTTGGAGGATATTGACACTAGTAAGCTGGAAAAAGATTGTCGAGCTATGTTAATAGGAAAGCTATTTACAAACCCAACTGTTAATTTTCAAGCTTTTCAGAGCACTATAAAGAAGGCTTGGAAAATTGAAAGTGTTGATATTACCCCCTTGGAGCAGGGACTGTGTATGTTTGCTTTCAAAATAGAAGGGGGCTCAAAACGAGTGTTGAATGGCGGCCCTTGGTCTTTTGCTAATCATTGTCTGTTACTAAAACCATGGGAACCAAATACCCCCCTTGCTGTTACAATTTCTCAAAAGGGGCTTTCTGGGTCCATATATTTGGTCTTCCGATGGAATGGCGTAATGCAGAAGCTGTCAAGAGAATAGCACAAGATCTTGGAGAAGTGTTAGAGATCAAAGTGGAACCAAAAGGTGCTGCTAATTTTGTATCAGGGAAAGTGAAAGTTGAGTTGGATCTCTACGTGCCTTTAAAACAAGGAAGTGTGGTTAAACGAGCGGGAAGAAAATTTTGGTTGGAATACAAATATGAAAGGCTTCCTCATTTCTGCTATGCCTGTGGAAAACTGGGACATTACACTACTCAATGTGCTGAAAACCAAGTAGACTTGGAGAGAATGAATGAGCTACGATTTGGGTATTGGTTGAAGGCAGAAGCTAAAGAATTCAGCCCTATATGGAAGATGTTTTATGAAGATCTGAAAGAGGAAAGCATAGTCGAAGAAGTTGTACCTGAAACTCAAGAGAATCCAAGCCAGATGGACATTGTCCAGCACCTCCCTTTAAACAGCAGTCGCATGGACAGACCTGAAAAAAGAAAAGAGATGGAAAATGAAAGACCACGAGATGCACTAGGAAAGGAAAGCTCTTCGTTCCTGTTATTAACGTGGCCAGATAACGGACAATCTTCTGCACCTCTCAAATAGAAGTATCAAAGAAAAGAAGGAAAAACAGCTAAGCACACAAGCAAAAAATAGAAAAGGTTAAGTCCTTATGGGAATGAGAAACAAGACCAGGAGATTTTGGATGAGACTCAACTCGTAGAGACCCCAATCCAAGTTGAGAAGGGAAAGGGTACATGGGCTTTGGTGGCTAGCCCTAATAAGCCACCGGGGTACCAATGAAGATATTAATCTGGAATTGTCAAGGGTTGGGCAATCCCCTGACAATTCGGGAACTAAGAGCCTTAGTGGCTCAAAATAGGCCCAGTTTAGTATTCCTAATGGAGACGAAGAACAAAGAACAGATGGTTGTGAGGATAAAGAAGAACTTAAAGTTTCAGAATCACTTTGTGGTGGACCCAATTAGGACTGCAGGCGGGCTCGCTTTAATGTGGAATGAAGAAACTCGGGTATCAATTGAATCATACTTTGCTGATTTTATAAATGCAACTTGTAAATGGGAAGGAAATAGAAAGGTGATGCGGAGTACGTTTGTGCATGCCCCTTGTACTTTCCAAAGAAGAGTGTTGTTTTGGGAGGAATTGAAATATATAAAGTCATACAATTCTCTACCATGGATCTGTATTGGCGATTTTAATGAAATCCTATACCACTGGGAAAAAGTTGGAGGAAGATTAGTTGAGTATCACAGAATGGCAGCATTTAGACAAATTGTGAATGAGTGTTCTTTTATGGAATTAGAAGGCAAAGGCTGCGCGTTTACATGGGCAAACAATTGGGGAGGAGATGAATTTATAAAAGAAAAACTTGATAGAGTCCTATGTACCATTGATTGGAGGGTTTCCTTGCCAGAAACTTTAGTATTTACCCTTCCGGCAATAGGTTCAAATCACTGCCCATTATTAGTATCACTTATGGCTAAAAGGAGGAAGAGAAACAGGTACTTTAAGTTTGAAGCTTTCTGGTTGGAAGATCAAGAATATGAGGAAAAAGTAAATACGGTGCTGAAGAAATGTAAGCTGGGGGGCAAAGATTCAAAAAATTACGACTTCTTTGGAGGTATGGAGCAACAAATTTTCCAATGCCCAGACTCAAATCAAAGACTTAAAAAGAGAACTTGAAGCCATAACAAATAATCAAAAGGCTGAGCATGATAGAAAGAGGGTACAAGAGGTAAAAAGAAAAATAGAACTGTTATGGAAGCAAGAAGAAATGTTCCGAGGGATGCGATAGAGAGTTTCATGGCTTTAATGGGGGGATAGGAACTCTAAATATTTTCATGCTACCACAATTCAGCGCAGGCAAAGAAACAAAATATCTATGCTCCAAGTTTCCAGTGGAGAGTGGACCCAGGATGAAGGAAGACTGAAAGAGGAAACTTTAGTTTTTTTCACAAATTTGTATACCTCGGTGGGACCTTGTAATATCCAACCCATCATCGACAAATGCCCTATTATGGTGTCGGAAGAAATGAACACAGCTCTAATAGCAAAAATTATGCTACAAGAAGTAAAAGATGCAGTCTTTCAACTCGGTGCACTTAAAGCCCCAGGACCGAAATGGACTAAATGGTCAGTTTTATCAGCATCACTGGAAAGATATTCAGGCAGACATTATGGCAATGATAGAAGACTTCTTTGAGACAAAATGCCTAAATCCGAATCTGAACAGAACATACATTGCACTTGTCCCTAAAGCTCCAAACCCAGAACATTAGACCAATTCCGGCCGATTAGCCTTTGTAACTTTTCCTATAAAATTATTTCAAAAGTGCTGGCAAATCGTCTTAAGAGATGGCTTCTTGATTTGATTGAAATAGAGCAGAGCGCTTTTGTCAGTGGAAGGCAGATACAAGACAACATCCTCATAGTTCAAGAGGTCCTTCACCATCTTAGAATCAGGAAAAGAAAGAAAAAATTCCAAGCCGTGCTCAAACTAGACATGAAGAAGGCCTATGATAGAGTCGAATGGGACTTCCTTGAAGCTTGTATGAAGAAAATGGGTTTTAGCACTACATGGGTAACTTGGATCATGCAATGTATCACAACCACCTCATTCAGTGTGAAATTAAATGGAGACTCCCTACCTTATTTTCAACCAGCTCGAGGTATTAGACAAGGAGACCCTCTATCCCCTTACCTCTTCATACTTATGTCGAATGTCTTATCCCTAATGATGAAAAAAGAAGTTGAGGAGGAAAGACTAAAAGGTATTAAATTAAATAGCCACTGCCCTACTATATCACATTTACTGTTTGCAGATGACTCTATCTTCTTTTTAGATGGAAAGATTAGTGAATGCCAAAATCTAGCAGAGGTGCTGAATCAATATTGTGTAGCTACTGGGCAACTAGTGAACTTGAACAAATCAGGGATCCTTTTTAGTGCGGGCTGTCCCCAGAATTTAAGGAGAAATATGGTAGGGGAGCTACGAGTCCCAGAGATCGACAAAACAGGGAAATATTTGGGTATCCCCTCTGATTGGGGTAGTTCAAAAAAACAGATGTTTGCATGGATTTTGGCCCGGGTAAATATGAAGCTCGAAGGATGGAAGGAAAACTTGTTGTCTAAAGGAGGAAAGGAAGTCCCCTTGAAAGCAATAGTTCAGGCTATCCCACAATACACAATGTCGATATTTAAAATCCCAGTATCTATTTGCAAAGCAATCGAACAAAAGATAGCTTCCTTTTGGTGGAAAAATAATGAAAGGAAAGCTAGAATTCATTGGAAAAGTTGGAATCTAATGAAGATGAGGAAAGACAGTGGAGGTATGGGTTTCAGAGACCTTATTACATTCAACAAAGCTATGCTAGGAAAGCAAGCATGACGTCTAGCGGAAAACTCTCTTACACTATGGATCCAACTTCTCAAAGGCTTATATTTCCCTAATACAGATTTTTGGCATGCAAAACAGGGGCAAAATGCTTCATGGGGATGGAAAAGTCTCCTAATTGGGAGGGAAGCTATCTCAGAAACGACCCAATGGACAGTGGGTGATGGACAATCAGTCAGAATATGGCAAGATAAATGGCTAAAGCGGGGCATACTAATTGGACCTACTAATAAAGAAGACCCTGAGCGTGTTAACGAGTTAATTGATCAGCAGATTGGCTCATGGAAAGAAGATATAGTACAAAACACTTTTTAAGACAACATTGCAAACGAAATACTGGCAATTCCCATCCTGGCTACAAGTGAAAAAGACAAACTAGTGTGGACAGCAATAACATCAGGCAACTACACAATCAAAAGCGGGTATAATCAGCTAAGGCGAGTAGAGATCACTTTAGCACACAATGAAGCATCAACTTCATACCAAAAGCCAAGAGAATTATGGTGCAAGATCTGGAAATTGCGGACTCTCCCGAAAATCAAAAAAATTATGTGGATCCTTTGTCAAAATGTGCTCCCTACGTCAGAGAACTTAAGTAGAAAGAAAATTGCACCTGAGTTGACTTGCCAGATTTGTAAAAAGAACCCTGAAACAAAGGAACATCTATTTTTGCTTTGCTCCTGGACAACCAAAATTTGGTCAGATCCACGCATCAGTATACCAGTTCAAAGAAAGGACCTAACATGCATAGATCGGTGGATTCTTAACTACAAGAGAGCCTTACCAGAAGCACCATCCCTCGAGCAAGTTGTTGAACTACTATGGTTCATATGGAAAGCAAGAAACGAGGCCATTTTCAGAAGGAAATCGCTGGATCCGCAGAGAGTTACCTCGGAAGCCCTCGCAATACATCAAGAATTAAAAATCTGGAAAGTCCAAGTAGGAAATGTGAGGAGAGAGACCATACATGTGCGTTGAGCTGGAACCCCCTACACCGAAATTGTTGAAGATCAACGTCGATGGAGGTTTTAGAGTGGGCGAATTAAGGGGTTCGATTGCTGGTGTATGCAGGGATGCGGATGGTGTTCTGCTCAGAGGGTTCGCATGACAAGTTCGAGTGCAATCTACACTCCAAGCTGAAACCCTAGCTCTGCTCGAGGGGATGAAGCTCGCGCACGAATGGGAGAAGGGGAAAGGTAAAAGTGAAAGTACAATTGTTGAATCTGACTCCTCTGTTGCAATTCACGCTCTGTTGGGGGAAGGACAAATACCGTGGGACATAGCAGCACAAATTGAGATGGGCCGGGCCTCTCTATCTTCTTCGCCTCATATAAGAATCACCCACTGCTTTAGAGAACAAAACAAAACTGCCGATTGGGTTGTTAAAGCCCTAGCTCGACCATCGCCTCCCGAACAATTGGGTTTCGAGCCCACCCAAACCACTGTTTGATTTTCTTTGTTCTGAAGCCATATGTTCTATGTTCTCTACTTAAGTTGAAATGAAATGCAGCTCTTTGGAACCAAAAAAAAAAAAAAAAAAAGACCAGCTTATGCGTGAGGAGGAGTATTGGAACATTGAAATATTAAATCTCATTTTCATCTAACAGTTTAACCATTTAAAACAATCGAGAGTGATTTCGCAAACAACTCACATGTCTTAGAGCAAGAGTGGCAATGTCATGGAAGCCTTAGGCTAACGTAGTTTCTGCTAGCCAAGTCTAGCCAAGCCAGATCTTGGCCAATTTTGGGGAGGCCAAGCTAAGTCCCATTTGGCGGCAATGGCTGGCTAGGTGGAGGTTGAGCCCTCAACCTGGATTGACCAAGGCAATGCTGGAGGATGCACGGCCAAGCTGAGGCAAGTGGTGTCGCTCACCTTAATCGTCTCTATTGAGACTGCGGAGAGCAGGGGACACCAAAGGGTGTTGGGTTTGTTGAGATTACCGGGTTGGACCCAAGTCAGGCGTAGGAGCTAGGTCGGACCAATTAGAGTTTGGTTCTCGGGCTAGGTAGAATTAGTCATATTGGGCTGATTTTGCTTTATTGGGCCGATTTTGATTTGTTGGGGTTGGGCTTAGATAAGTGCCGGAAGAATTGGGAGTTGAGCCCAATTCTTATTCTTATTGATTGAAGCCCCCTAATATGTAAAGCCCATTCGTGTCCTTGAGCCCAAATTTGTGTGACTGCATCAACTCATATTGGGCCCCAAGGCCTGGCCCCATACCTATTTTTGAATTAAAAATATTTTATACAAAAATTTTAAAAACATATTTCTTTAAAAAAATGAAATTCAAAATTCAAAAAAATTGAACAATTCCGAAATTTTTTTCCTATAAATTATGAAAATGCTTAAAAATTAGTTTTTGAGTAGCTTTCCCTTAAAATGAGCGAAAATCTTTGATAAAAAATTGTGCTCAAAATTAAACAAGTTTTTAGGGCTTTATAATAGAGTTTGAATGTTCTTTGAGATAGATGCTCTCAATTGTACCCTTCTAATGAGTTGATTAGGTTCCCCTCTAGCCTAGTTAGAAATAGCATTTTTTTAAAAAAATTTATTAGCATTAGATTCTTATTTTTCCTTGCTATTTATTTAATCTTCATTAGTCGTTGATTATTATTTTAATGATTGTGCACCCACACTATCATTTAACAAATTAGTGGATCAGTTTCAATATGAACTGCCCGACAAACATGCTTTTAAAATAAATAAGACTAGGTACAAAAAATGCACTAGTTGAATTAAAAAATATTTTACATAAAAATTTTAAAAATTTTCCTTATAAAATTAAATTCCAAATTCAAAAATATTCAAAAATTCAAAAAAAAAAATCCTATAAATTATGAAAATGCTTAAAAATTAGTTTTTAAGTAGTTTTCCCTTAAAACGAATGAAAATATTTAATAAAAAATTGTGCTCAAAATTAAACATGTTTTTAGGGCTTTATAGTAGGGTTTAAGTGTGATAGATGCTCTTGATTGGACACTTTTAATATGTTGATTAGGGTTCCCCTTTAGCCTAGTTAGGAATATCTTCTTCTTTTTTTTTAATTTCTTAGCATTAGATTCTTGTTTTTCCTTGCAATTTATTTAATCTTCATTGTTCACTGATTATTACTTTAATAATTGTGGACCCACATGATTATCTAGTATATTAGTGGATAAGCTTAAAATCAATTCAAATTGCTAGACAAACATTTTTTTGAAATGAACCATATCAGATACCAAAAATGCACTGGTTGATTAATTAGTAAATCTAGATTCTTTAGTTGCGTAGGAAGTGAGGTATGCTTAGAGTATCAATTGGAAGCTAAAATTAAATATTCCTATGTGTTGTGAGGTATGGCCTTGGGGATGATAAGTCCATTGAAATCAGTAATCAACCTTGGATTCCGCATGTCCCAAATCATTCATATGGGAATTCAATAGAATCTTCAATCCATTTGGTCATAAGATATGCCCCTTGACCCTGATTTTATGGAAACAAAGCTCATGGGCTATCATCCCATCTACTTGGAACTTCACACCGCAAGAGTAGATGATAAACCACTTCGTTTAACAAGGGTGGATTGCACAAAGAATGGGCTTTGATTGCAAGCTTTTCACCTTATATGCACTGGAATGTAGTCTTATAGGAATATCATATTTCGTGATCAAGTTTTTCCAAATTCTTCGCAAGCAATTAAGTTGATTTTACAGGAGTTTATGGAACTTTCGGACAAGTTTAGAGAGGAGAATAAAGTCAAGATTAGTTCAGTAGCTGATTCTCTTGGGGAAAGGACATCGAGGGTTGAAACTCAATGTAGATGATGCGTAAAAAGATAACAAAGGAGCCATAATTACTATTGCATGACGACAAGAGTAGATATCTAGTAAGGAGGATGATAGGTGGATGTTGTTCATGATAGGATCAAAAACAAAGAGGCAGTGGTGATGAATCTCAAGGGTGCAAACATCTGGTCCCAAGAGAGAAGATCACCATGCTTCGAGATGAAAATTGACCATGGATAAGAGCTAGCTGTAATTCAATCCCCATCCAGATTAAGCGGTTCTTAAACTTCAGGCAATAAGTATGCAAATCAATTTGGATCAGACTTTATATTGATTGGAAAACCTTAAAAAATTGATCATCCATGAGGAAAATTTTAATTCGAGTTCAGTCAAATTGGCCCTCGCATGTGGCTGGTCTCGGTGATAAAAAAACAAGATAGAAAAATAAAGAAAGAAAAATAAAATTACAAACAATTGTCCTCATTAGTGCCAACCACACCTCTCATGGGATGGAATGGCTGATGATTGTTGGATGAAATCCCTTAAAGTATTTTGAAGTTGACAAAACAAGTTTATCGGTCTAGTCGAAGACTTACGATTCTGTTGACAAAGTCGAAGATCAAAGTCTGAAGATCAAAGTCTGAAGATCAAAGTCTGAAGATTAAAGTCTGAAGCTAGCAAGACTCAAGACTTATATTTCAAAGTCTACTCACATGGACAGTTTTCAGGACGACGTTTATTCTGATCTAATACGATCTTTATTCTAACAACTAGTGGATATCTTTCTACTGGATTTAGCACTAAATGATCTAAGCTTTATATGGAATAAGTTTAGATTCCTAGATGACTTCGCAACTTATATTTGGAAGGATCTACTTATGGAAACCGAGATCCTGATTGTATGGGCGAGCAGGATTGATGGGCTATCAACACTTACCTTAAAGAGCTCGAGATCTCTCTAATTGATTCTGTCCAACGGGTTGATTGGAAGAACTTCTTTGGAAGGTGCCAACGGTATTGAAGGCATGAAGAAGTATATAAGAGAGATGCTCTAGTTGTTGAAGGGAGCGGATAGAAGAATTCCAAAGTCTGAATCTCCTTTTCTATTTTGCGATATCATTCTTTGAGCGTTATTTGTAATCAAGAGAGAGATCATATTGTAGACCTTGAGGAAGTGTAGTAGAGTAATCTACACCGTGGACTCAAGAGTGTGAGACTCCGTAATCACTCTTATTGATTCTTAGTGAAATCCAGCCAAGAAGGGCTGTCCGTGCGGGAGAGTGGACGTAGGCTTGATCTAAGCCGAACCACTATAAACTGGAGTCTTGATTCTCTATCCCTAATCCTTCTATTGTTAATGTTTTCATTTGCTGCAATCGTTGATTTTAAATTATCTGTATCTCTTTCGTTTAGATTGTTAAAATCGCTTTAAACACCTATTCACCCCCCCTCTAGGTGCTAATTCTAGTCCTAACAATGATAACTAGACCCGCCATACCGGTAATTTCCAATCAAAATTATCCGAAATAACTAAATTTCTAGGGTTGGACACAATTCAGTAATATAAAATCACATTAACGAAATTGTTCTCGCCATACCGGTAATTTCCAATCAAAATTATCCTAAATAACTAAATTTCTAGGGTTGGACACAATTCAGTAATATAAAATCACGTTAACGAAATTGTTCTATTCATTCGAGGGACTATGTTCTTTATCTTGTCCCGCACATTTATTCATATACTTACAAGCAAGTTAGTTGCAAGGCCCTTAATTTTGCTAACAACATTTTGTTTCTGTTGTAGGACACACCAACCCTAGTGACGTACTGTCACTTAACACTTGCTTCTTTTACAGAGACGCTAGACTACATTTCATACATATAGAGAGCCCAAGAACCACTATCACATATATAGACTCATAATTTATTTTTTCATCTTCTTCTTTCTTCATGCAGTTGGATAAGAAGCTTCCGTGGCAAGACCACAGAGACCAGCCTTAGAGCTCACATCCTTCTGGATCCTCATGTACCCTTTCTCTCCCCACCCGGTGCCCCACGAATTCTTATCAGCCAATACTTGGTCCCGCCAGAGCCAGAGATCTTCCCATACCCGACTGCCGCGACCGTGTGGTCGGTGTCGGTCCCACATGAGCCTGTGAACACGCTTTTTGAGTAGAATTGGAAATCAAACCCGCCCCCCTCAATTGCCACCGAGACTGGCTGGTTTGCCACGGCCTGCAAGAGGGCCTTCTCGTTGTTGGCCGGCACATCCTGATACCCAATTATTGAGGCTGCGGGGTTTGCCGTCTTGGCCGTATTGCAGGTCTCGTCACTTCCCTGGTAAGGATAGTCCGCCTCAGTCGCGAGGCCACCATTGCTTACTGTTGAGATAGGGCGAGCGATCGAACAATAATATAGACAGAAAAAGAAAAATAAATCGGACACTAGATTTACGTGGTTCAGTCGTAAAGACTTACGTCCATGGGGAGAGCAGCAGCGAATTTCACTATAGATCAAGCGATACAAGGAGATTACACACTCAAGTCACTCAAACACTCTCTCGGTGTTTCCCAAAAACAATTTAACCCGAAACCCAACTCACGGCACAAAATTATCACACAAGCTCAAAAACAAACGCTGAAAAAAGAAACCTTTTTCTTGATCGCGCTTCAGCTTGAAGACATGCGGCTCCTCCTTTTCTCTCGTACGGGTGCAATAGCAACACCCCGAAAAAAAGACCTCTTTTGCGGCTCCCTTCTGCGACTTCTACGTAGGGTTTATTTCAACAAGACTTCAGCCTGTACGTGTAGTAGCCGCGGAGCCAAGAGCCCTACGTCCGTCCGCACTTATATATATATAATAAGTATGCCCAAGGTCAAAGTTTGACCTTGGGCCCCACCAAATTCAATCTTCACGGAGGGTCTTCACGCCAAAGGAGGGAAACATATATTATTATAATATGTGTGCCCATATTTCCTTTTTCAAAGGAATTCGAAACTGCAGGTTCCTTCTTCTTTATTTTATATTTCCTCAATTGTAAATTTTCAATAATCCAACAAATCTCAAAGTCGAGTCATAAATTTAACAATCTCCACCTTGGCTCGACGTTTGAGCCAAATTACAATCGCTTTGTAAAAATTCAAACTCTGCTACTACTTTCCCATAGCCCCCAATGGGCTCAACCGCCACAGATATTATCCAAGTCCAAGCCTCGCTTGAACTTCACCATAACCGAGGACCTCATCAGAATACCAACTCCACATGCACCTTTAACTGCTCCGCAAGGATTTTCCGACGCAACCTCCTTAACCACAGATAAAGCAAAACCATTGTTGCATCCATATCTGTCAGGAGATTGAATACGTACCTTATTAATTTCAGCAGTTACAGCAACCATTGGCTCTATAGGCTCCACCTCACTATGAGCACCATCTGTGTTGATTACTTTGCTAGTACCTGTATACGCTACCTCAGGAGTTTCTGGTCACAACTCCACCTCAAGCTGAACACCGTTCAGATCCGTTTGAACACTGCTATAATCACTCCTAGTCAAAAGTACTGAAGACTCATCAAGGGTAACTTCTCTGCTATCAATAGATGAATTTATATCCGGGCACCACAACCGATCGCCCCGCTCACCTTGTGCATAGCCATGGAATATGCACCTTGCCCTCCAATCAAGCTTACCATCACTCACTTGAAAATAACACGGGCAATCAAACATTCTAATAATAGAATAATCAGCAACGTTACCTGACCATACTTCTTTAGGAGTCTGCCATTCAATAGTAGTTGATGGGGATCTATTCACCAGGTAGCTTACCGTACTTAGCACATCAGCTAGAATTCTCCTAGCAATACCAGCACTAGAGATAATTTTACGGGCCATCTCTAGTAATGTTCTGCTTGTCAATTCTGCAAATTGTTGTGATTTATTGGCACTAGTGCGGTGTTTCACTATGCTCTCTTTCATGCAGAATTTATTTACCAGCTTCGAGCAAAACTCCATGCTATTGTCAGTCCGCACATGCTTGATCGACTTACCAGTCTCCGTCTTGATCAAAGCTCTTGACTGCGAGATCCTGACATTAGCATCAAACTTGTGTCTTGGCACAAACACCCAGGTCTTCCTCGAGCAGTCAAAAGACTCTCGAACAGATGCATCCGACGTCTCCACAGCGAAATTTTTCACTGTCTTACCTTGAAGTTTATACAGGCCTCCGTGCTTGATTCCTTTCATTATCACCAAGGCACCTCGTACAACCTTCAGAACTCCACCTTTTGAAGAATACCTGTAACCAGCTGAATCTAGGGCACCCAAGGAAATTAAGTTCTTTTTCAACTCTGGAACATGCCTTACTCCAGTCAATGTCCTCACAATACCATCATGCATTCTGATTTTAACATCACCAACACCTACAACATCGCACTCAGCATTGTTTCCTAATTGGACTTTATCACTACCCGTGCACTGATAAGTGATAAACCAATTTCTATTTGGTGTGACATGAAAAGAACAACCAGAATCCAAAATCCATCCATCAAGCGATGAATCATTAGTGACAGACAAGACATAATCGGCACTATCATTTACAGCTACAACATTATCTCGCGAGAATCAACCATAACTCCTTTACCCTTCTCATTCTCCAGCTTAATGCAATCCCTTCTAAGATGCCCCCTCTTGCCACAACTCCAATGACAACATTAGCAGTCCTAGATTGACTACGTCTGTTCATATTAGTACTACTATTACCCACACGTGTTATAGATCTTCCTCTATTTTCACCTACTAAAGCAGTAGATATAGGTTCGCCAGATTCTCTTCTACGAATGTCCTCGCTCAGAATTAAATCTCGAACCCCATCAAACGTCAAACTTGTTGACCCAGGAATTACTAACAGCAAGAATACGGTAGTATTCCAACTATTAGGCAATGAGGATAACAGAATCAAAGCACATACCTCATCTTCAAAATCAATCTCAACTGAACTCAATTGACTAACAATCACATTGAATTCATTGATATGATTTGCAACTGACGCACATTCGCTCATCTTCAAATTAAACAGACGTCGCATCAAACAGACCTTGTTGATCGCAGAGGGCTTCTCGTACATATCCGACAGGGCTTGCATCAGATCAGCAGTGGTCTTCTCCTTCAAGATGTTAAACGCGACGTTACGAGCCAACGTCAGCCGAATAACACCCATAGCTTGTCTATCCAGCAAATCCCAATCAGCTTGCTTCATCGTCTCTGGTCTCTCCCCGAGATAAAGGCAAGTGCGGTTTCATCGATAAAGATAATCTTCAATCTTTTTTCCGGCGCCCGAGCAGGGCGGGCGCCTAATGGAGGCTAATGGCTCGGCTGGATTAATTAAGCCCGGACTCTCCCAAGTCCACCAATTCACGACTTTAATAGTCTAAGTTTTTAACTTGTAAGTTAATTTTTAAAACGGAGTCGCCACTAATCAATTTGGGGTGGGTTGATTAGAAACCCATGCGAAATATTGGGAGAAATATTCGCTCCTGCGCAACCAGAGAAATTAGGATCGGGGACTTGATTACACTAGTTAATCACTAATGCCCTTTCGGTACCTAACCTTGTTTAAACCCCGAGGTTTTTTGGATGTTTTAGGAATTTTCCATGCATTATTTGGAAAAAGACATTTTTTGGACATTTTTCCAATTTTTTGGACATAAAAGGGATTTTTTTTTTTTTTTTTTGATATTTTTTGGAAAAATACAAGTTTTTTGGCTTTTTCTGAATTTTTGGCATTTTTGGAAAATATGGAATATTTTTTATTTTTTTTTTTTTTTCGGAAAATAAAATATTTTTTTAATATTTTTTGGAAAATAAAGTATTTTTGATTTTTTCTGGAAAATAAAAATTTTTTATTTTTTTAATATTTTCTGTTTTTTTTGGAAATTAAAATATTTTTTATATATTTTTTCGAAAATAAAAAATATTTTTTTTTTTGATTTTTTTTTTGAAAATAAATAAATTATTTATTATTAAAAAAAAAAAAAATAAAAAAGCCGATCGTTGCGGGCCCGACTCGGATTTTTTTTGCCTTTTTTTTTTTTTTTTTTTTTTTTTTTGAAAACGGCGCTTTTTTTGGGGGGGGGGGCGGTGAAACCCTAGAGAAACCGGGTTCGCCCGACCCGACGACCCGGACTTTTTTTTTTACCAACCCGCGCCCCCTTGAAAAACCCTACCCGAATCCGACCCGGTTTCAACCCGACGGCCCCTAGGTTTCGCGAAACCCTACCCGTTTTCCCCCGAAACGCGCCCGACCCGGCTTGACCCGTCAACCCGGAAAATCGGAACCCTAGGGTTTCCGAATTGGGGGCGTCGAAGTGGTGCCGCATCGACGATGGCGACGGCGGCGGCGGCGGCGATGCGGACTTACGGAGAGGGAGATGGCTAGGGAACGACGACGGAGATACCCGTCGGCGATGGCACGGCAAAGGTGGAGACGGCGGCGACGGCGAGACTCCACGCGGCTCTCCCTCTCTCTCTCTCTCTCTCTCTCTCTCTCTCTCTCTCTCTCTCTCTCTCTCTCGGCCGCGAGGCCGCGGATCCGGGTTTCGCTCGCCGCCGGTCTCCCCGAAGTCTCGGAGGGAGATCGGCGAGCTTGCGACCCGACCGCCTTGCCCCTCGCTTCGCTCCAAGCTCCCGATGTCTCTCGGGGTCCTCGGGGCTTCGCCGGCTGCTCGCGTGCTTCAATGGAGGTGGGGACGGGGGGGTATTTATAGGCGAGGGGTGGCCGGTCGACGGAGCTTCGACCGCCGGTCCCCCTCGCGTGCCGAGCGGCTCCGGCGGCTGGGACCGGCGTCCCATCCGACGCCGCCTGCTCCTCTCGCTCCACGTGCGTCGCCGTTCGACGATCTCCCTCCGGCGTCGCGCCCTCGCGCGTGCGTTGCGCAGGCGCGAGGGAGAAGAAGAGATGACCGGCCGGGCCGGGCCGAGGAGGAGGATGGGCCGGGAGGCCCATGCGGAGGCCTCCTCCCTCCTTTTTGCTTTTTTTTTTGTTTTGTTTTGTTTTTTTTTTTTTTTATCATTTATTATCCAAAAAAAGGAAAAAAAGATAATTAATAAAAATAACCTAATTTAAGAAAAAAAATTTAGGCGTCGTCACCTGCCCCTCTTTGAAGGTGAGCTCGCAGATGTTGCATTCAAAGATAAACTGATGCCTAAATTTTCCATGCATGCGTAGCAGATTATATTTTATTTGGGACCTATTATTCCATGCAGAAAAAGAGTAATATAACTTTACATATACTAAGACAGATAAGAAGATACCCGGAATTACTTACCGAGAGTGAGTGAGATAGGGTGTGAACCCCGAGTTTTGGCAAGTATCAAGGTGTCATCTTACCCGGTGATATGAGAGGGTTGCTTCTCTAGGACCCGAACCATTCTTCGGTCGTCCGACGATAAGCAATCAGGACTCGAACCATTCTTATCGTTAAAACAATCAATGATTTGTCTAGGACTCGAACTTTTCTTTGGTCGCCTTGAGGATAAATTGTTTCTCCAAGACTCGAACCATTCTTCGGTCGCCCGTTAAAACAATCAATGATTTGTCTAGGACTCGAACTTTCTTCGGTCGCCTTGACGATAAATTGTTTCTCCGGGACTCGAACCATTCTTCGGTCGCCCTGTTAAAACAATCAATGATTTGTCTAGGACTCGAACCTTTCTTCGGTCGCCTTGACGGAAATTGTTTCTCCAGGACTCGAACCATTCTTCGGTCGCATGTTAAAACAATCAATGATTTGTCTAGGACTCGAACTTTCTTCGGTCGCCTTGACGGGAAATTGTTTCTCCAGGACTCGAACCATTCTTCGGTCGCCTTGTTAAAACAATCAATGATTTGTCTAGGACTCGAACTTTTCTTCGGTCGCCTTGACGGGAGAAACACCTTTCTCCGGGACTCGAACCATTTTCGGTCGATTTGTTAAAACAATCAATGATTTGTCTAGGACTCGAACCTTTCTTCGGTCGCCTTGACGGAAACTGTTTCTCTAGGACTCGAACCATTCTTCGGTCTTTGTTAAAACAATCAATGATTTTTCTAGGACTCGAACCTTTCTTTGGTCGCCTTGACGAGAGATGCACCGACCTTTCTCAGGGCATCTCATTTGTGGGTGCCTGATTTGTATCGAGGACACCAGTTGGTACCCGACCTTTCTCGGGAGATGCGCCGACCTTTCTTGGGGCATCATATTTGTTGGGGTGTCTGACTTCTGTCAAAGACACCGGTTGGTACCCGACCTTTCTCGGGAGATGCGCCGACCTTTCTCGGGGCATCATATTTGTTGGGGTGTCTGACTTCTGTCAAAGACACCGGTTGGTACCCGACCTTTCTCGGGAGATGCGCCGACCTTTCTCAGGGCATCATATTTGTTGGGGTGTCTGATCTTTGTCAAAGACACCGGTTGGAACCCGACCTTTCTCGGGGAACCCGACTCTTTCTCGGGGGATGCAAAGACACCGGTTGGAACCCGATCTTTCTCGGGGATGGCACCTTTCTCGGGGCATCGATTTTGTGGGGTGCCCGATCTTCAAAGTCAAAGACATCTTTCCGGGGGTTGTCAAAGACATCCGACCTTTCTTTCTCGGGAGATGCGCTGACCTTTCTCAGGGCATTGATTTTGTGGAGGTGTCTGATCTTTGTCAAGGACACTTGTTTGTACCCGACCTTTCTCAGGGCATCGATTTGTGGGGATGTCTGACCTCTGTCGAAGACACCAGTTGGAACCCGACCTTTCTCGGGAGATGCGCCGACCTTTCTCAGGGCATCATATTTGTTGGGGTGTCTGATCTTTGTCAAAGACACCGGTAGGAACCCGACCTTTCTCGGGGGATGCACTGATCTTTCTCAGGGCATTGGTTTGTGAGGATACCTGGACATTCATAGGCATTGAAAGAGTACCTGGATATTCATAAGTACAAACCTGGAGGATATTTGGGCCTTTGCAGGCGTTGAAGGGGTACTTGGATGATCACAAGTACAAACTCTTGGAGGATACCGGATGTTCGCAGATATCGAAGGGGTACATGTATGCTCACAAATACTAGATCTTTGGAAAATACTTGATTGATTGCAAGTGTCAAAAGAGTACTTGGATGTTAACAAGTACGGACTTTGAAGGATGCCTGAACGTTCGCAGGCGTTGAAGAGGTACTTGGATGATCACAAGTACGAATTTCTAAAAAATACCTGGCAAATGGAATATCGAGGATGGGTCTCGCATATTCGTGGAGGTCTCTCACCTATTGATAATTGGGGAATATCGAGGACGTGCCTTGCATATTCGTGAAGGTCTCTCACCTCCTGGTTATGGGGAATATCGAGGACATACCGGGATATTTGTGAAGGTCTCTCACCTCTTGGTAATTGAGAATATCGAGGGCATGCCCCGCATATTCGTGAAGGTCTCTCACCTTCTGGAAATTGGGAATATCGAGGGCGTACCTGAGATATTCGTGAAGGTCTCTCACCTCATGGTAGTTGAGAATATCGAGGGCGTACCTTGGATATTCATGAAGGTCTCTCACCTCCTGGTAATTGGGAATATGAGATATTCGTGAAGGTCTCTCACCTCCCGGCAATTGGGGAATATCGAGGACGTACTCGAGATATTCGTGAAGGTCTCTCACCTCCCGGTAATTGGGAATATCGAGGGCATGCCCCGAGATATTCGTGAAGGTCTCTCACCTCTGGGAATATCGAGGACATACCTCGCATATTCGTGAAGGCTTCGGAAATTGGGAATATCGAGGGCGTGCCTCGAGATATTCGTGAAGGTCTCTCACCTCCGGTAATTGGGAATATCGAGGGCGTACCCGGGATATTCGTGAAGGTCTCTCACCTCCTGGCAATTGGGAATATTGAGGACGTACCTAAGATATTCGTGAAGGTCTCTCACCTCTTGGTAGTTGGGGAATATCGAGGACGTACCTTGGATATTCGTGAAGGTCTCTCACCTCCTGGCAATTAAGGAATATCGAGGACGTACCTGGGATATTTGTGAAGGTCTCTCGCCTTATGGTATGGGGAATATCGAGGACGTACCCCGAGATATTCGTGAAGGTCTCTCACCTCCTGGTAAATGGGAATATCGAGGACATACCTTGGATATTCATGAAGGTCTCTCACCTCCTGGTAATTGGGAATATCGAGGGCGTACCTGAGATATTCGTGAAGGTCTCTCACCTCCTGGTATTGGGAATATCGAGGACGTACCTTGGATATTCGTGAAGGTCTCTCACCTCTTGGTAGTTGGGAATATCGAGGACGTACCTAAGATATTCGTGAAGGTCTCTTACCTCCTGGAAATGGGAATATCGAGGACATATCTTGGATATTCATGAAGGTCTCTCACCTCCCGGCAATTGGGAATATCGAGGACATACCTGGGATATTCGTGAAGGTCTCTCACCTCCCGGTAATTGGGAATATCGAGGACGCACCTCACATATTCGTGAAGGTCTCTCACCTTCCGGCAATTGGGAATATCGAGAATATTCGAGGCATGCCTGGTAATTGGGAATATCATATTCGTGAAGGTCTCTCACCTCCCGGGTGATTGGGAATATCGAGGACATACCTTGGATATTCATGAAGGTTCCCACCTCCCGGCAATTGGGAATATCGAGGAATATTGAAGGTCTCTCACCTCTCGGTGGGAATATCGAGGCATGCCCCGATATTCGTGAAGGTCTCTCAGGTTGGGAATATCACCTCCGGATATTCGTGGGAATTTGGGAATATAGGATATTCGTGAAGGTCTCTCACCTCCGGTAATGGGAATTTGAATGTAACACAAGGCTTACCTAGATGGCGGCGGCACACGGGTGTACAAAGTAGAGAAATATTTGGATGAACACAAATATTTAATGATATAATCGGGGACCACTCAACCGGTCCGAGTGTAAGAAAGCATACCGGGTGATTGCGGGCGCATAATGTGGTGGAATACTTGAGTAGCTGCTAGTATTCAAAGATACAATTTGGAGGACAACTCGGACAAGTCGAGTGTCACGGAAAGGGAGTATCCAAACGATGATCGGTACTCAAAGACAAGAGGATACTTGAACAATCATGAGCATCCAAACTTTAAGGACAACTTGAACAAGTCGAGTGTCAAGAGGAGTACCTAAGTAATGGCATGCATTCAAAAAAGGGGGATTTCTGGACAATTGCAAATATTAATATTCTGGGGACAACTCGAACAGGTCGAGTGTCGACAAGAGGGAGTACCCGACAGATGGTAAGTACTCAAAGACAAGGGGATACTTAGACCGCTGCAAGCACCCAAACTCAGGAGATGACTCGAACAGGTCGAGTGACAAGAAGAGAGTACCAGGACAGTGGTAGGTACTCTAAGACAGATGGGGGCAGGGATATGCTTATTTGGCAATATCTCGATTACTAAGAGTATGTGTTCATTATTTACACAATATGTAGACATGTACACAATGATTGTATATGCTGTAAACTCATAAGCTCAAATGCGATTTATGCATGACAACTTTGTCAGTTTTCTATCATCCGAATTCCACTGGGGAAGATTTTGAAAGACAACTCTCATTTAGAATGTAGATGTCTTGAGCATGCCAGATGAGGGACTTTCAGTCCGAAAGGACTTTTCACTCACTCTCATGGAAATGATGTTTTATCCTGACCATTGATGCAGGATTTATAAGGATCGCACTTCTCACTGTCATCATGTCAACAAGGGTCCGAGTATTCTCGCAAGTAGTACGACTTTACCAATGTGAGAGGTCTTTGTTGAAATCGTGATGAAGACTTGGTTAGCAACTCATCAAAGGGGACCATCAAGGTTGAAGTCGATGGATGAAAATGTTGCACGATTCTCTCCGGGTTTACAAGTCAGGAACCCTGCGAAAAGAGATAGAGTAATCTTGCTCGTACTTCTTCGAGCGATATTTATGCACATATGAAATCTTACGTTAATTGAAGTGCCCCTAGTCTGAAGAGACTTTTTACAATGGGAATATAACGTAGACTCGACTCACATGTAGAAGGGTGAGAGTTGGTGACTGTCTCAGCATTTGTCACTGGTCTTTCTTCTTATTATCAAATGGAGATTTTACAACCACAACTTTTTCTTGGCTGCATTTTTTGACTGGGGGGCATTGGCCTTGCTTTTACCAGGCACACTGCTTTTTTATGCCCCGACTTTTATTCCAGTTCCTCATTTATGGGCATTGACCTTGCTTTTACCAGGTACACTGCTTTTTTATGCCCCTGCTTTTTTCATTTTTGTTGCTTGAGGAACTGATCTAGGCGAGTTCAATCGAAGCACCATTATTTAGACTTTGAGTCTTCATCTTCGGCCAGCGCTCTAGGCTATGGCAATAACTTCGCTTTGTCTCAATGTGAGGGTAAAATTACAGACTCACTTGGGTTGTACAATGTATACAAATGCATAGAAAATGAATTGCTCTTCGTCATTCTAAGGCACTTAAATTAATGCGAGTGTTCATATGCAATAAAGACACTCGAAGATTGATGCAAGTGCAAGCAAGAGAATTTCTATCCCTCTTCTCACCTTGTGATGCTGATTTGCCTTGTCTTTGACATGCTCCAATGTGGGGTGATTCTTGATGAGAGAAGCTTCACCAAAGTGTATGGGGCTCAATAGGGGGTGAGCAATGAAATGCCTCTCACTATTTTGGTTATCGTACCATTCGCGAGAGAACTCTTTACCCTGCAGTCATGGAATTTTCTGCACTCATCTCACAAGTGTATAGATGGGGGACTGTGTGTAGGATATGGCTTGCCTGTCATCATTCTGACGTGCCTCATCCAGCATGCTCAACTAATCTTGCATTCTTCACTTAGCTGTCTATTCTAGTAATCCTCAATAGAATTAGTGATTTAGACAGACAAAATCATCATGCAAAAATCCATTTGGAGAAAGGCATGCAGCATTTTTTTGAAGTATGAGAGAGTTTGTACTCTCAAAACAAACGAATGATTTTTACTCAAGAGACCCTATTGTCAACTTTAGGGGTGTTTACTTAGTGAAATTGTATTTACAAATGTGTTGAATTTTGAGCATCAAAAGAGTTATTCACAAATGGGGTGTCAATGGATTATCCTAATTAAGTAGGGAAATGACACAAGAAGGATCAGCTGGGATTGAGGATCTGATCATTGGTTTGACGGCCTTTTCGCTTTTGCCCCCGCAAAAGAGAAGATGTGAAAATAGATCAATTAGTAGGGCCAATATCACACATGATTTGAGGCCCGAAAGGTTTTCGTCATTTGCTTTGGCGACACTTGAGATGCCATTTGGCTTGGGAGAGCTTATCATGGTCTGACATGCCTCTCATTGATTTGTTTTCTACATCTTTGACGATCAGGTGATCCTGCAACAGACGAGAGGGATCATATTAGTTAGAAGCTCTTTCAAGAGTCGAATAACTTGGAAGTGATACAACATTACCCTTCACTGGTTTACAAATGTTTGAATGGACCTAAAGTACGAGGAGGATATGAATTCCTGTAATTTTCACTCTGTTAGGTCATTTGCTCTCTTGTAATTTGCAGGTGCAAGAGAAGCAAAATTTTTATTTATTATATTTTTTCAAGCGGCTAACTGTTGTGTCGGGGAATCGAACCCTCGACTTTGGACCATTTTGCTTCTTCCCGGGTAGCACTTGGCTAGAGGCGCCGACAATATCTGCAGGGGGCGCTTCTTTTTCATTTGACCGAATCGGCTTCTGGACGACACGTCCTTTCATACCAAGCCAGGTAAATCGATATGGGCTACTTGGTTTGCCCAAATTAACCACTAAGCTTGTGCTCTTGAATCTTATGCTTCCTGTCAAATAGGAGAAAATATATCAAAAGTGAATTCAGATATTGGGAGTATTGGAAACGATACCAAATTACTCTTCCCCAGAGTTTATATTTGTTGACTCTTAGGGATATTTGAGTGTCAATGACGGTCTTTTGTCTTTGACACGGTTCAATGTCTCTTTTGATTGGCCCTCCTCATTTGTGGCCCCGTATGCATGATTGCTGGTTGTTGATTCATCTTCAACGCCTTCCTTCTGTGGAATTTTTCTTTTGTTTTTGACTATAGCTGCATTGAGCAAAAAGCCACGTACCTCAAGCTTCTATGGAATTTGAGATGGACAATCAAAAACCTCCAGCTTTCGATGGCGATTATTTTTTGAAGAATACATGTCTAGAACACGGAGTGAAGCTTCCTGTGCTCTAGAGTCATTGTCTGGAGTGGGGGCTATAAATTGCCTTGACTGTCCTGGATTTTCTCCCTATTGATAGTAATGAATTCAAAGGAAGAGAAATTTCTTCCTTGTACTTCTTGGCTTGTCGAAGCTGGAAATCCCTTTAATGAAACTATGACGTCTAATTGTTCGGGCATGTCAATGGGGAGGAGATATTTGCTCCGTCTTGAAAAGGAGTTGGACAGAGTGAGGTGGAAGTGCACAGAGCTCCCGAGGATGGCTTGCAAAAATGGGAAGGTTGAAGGTGGCATGGGAGGAGGTTATACCTCGAGCTACCATGGTGTGCATGTCGGGTTTAACCGCATGCCTATGCCTATTATGTCCGATCTTTTGTTTCCTATAGAAGAAGAGAGGAGACATCATTTTCAAAATTATGTTCAGGGAATAAGACTTACCTTCTTTGAAACAGGATGATCCTTTTTGTTTGCCCCCGCTTCCTTGAAAGGGTGTCTTTGAATTTGGTCCTGTTCACATGATGTGCCGTTTTAAATGCTTTCTATTACACTAAGTCAAAGGGAATGATATTCGAGACATGAAGTGAGAGAGTCAGAAAGACAAACATGGTTAAATTTATCATCTTGTTTTGACGAAAGCTTTTGGTGATGAAATATTTTTTATTTTCAGAACATGTCTTTGGGGGAGAAAAAGCATGAGGAAGCCCAGCCCTCAGTATTCTCCTTGGATGATATTTTCTTTTCATGGTTGGATAGCATCACCGGGCTGGTTTGGAATAACGCCTCATGCTTTCAAAACAAAATATTATAACCATACATTAAAGTACTTGGAATGAAAAAGACAACAATAGCACACTAGATAAAAACAAAAGACAAAACTAATAAAAACTCCTATGAAAAGGAGCGCTTTGAGAGTGCTGGTCCCGAAGTCAAACGTCTTTGAATTCCTCGCCTCCGTAGACTCGAAGTATTCGCATGCGATGACTATTTCGTTGAAGCTACGGAAGTGTAACCCATGCAGCCAACAACGATGTTCGTGGGGCAAAGTTTCCATGAACTGCTTTATCAATTCTTCTTCGTCGGTTGAGGGTAGGTTTGCATCATAAAAGCCCTCCACCTTCCCGCATATGCTCGGCAATCCTCCATTGGTCTTCTTCCGAAGTGGGCCGAACTCTCGCAAGGCAGCTCGGCCCAATCTGGTTTTGGTACCGATGCAAGAATGTGGAAGACAGCTCATTCCAATCCTTTATGAGGTAAATACTTGCTGTGACGAACCATTGCAATGCAGACCCGTAAGAGTTTCTTGGAACGCCCGAGTTGTGAATGTCATCGGGCCATGGTACCGACTCATCTCAAGTATGGAGATATTGCAAATGAGCCACGGGGCAAGTTGTGCCGTTATACTTGCGGAAATTAGGTATCCATACTTCATTGGGGGTCAAGATCATATGAGGGCAAGGTGGGCTTGACATGTCTTGGTTAGGCCATTGGTTTTCCCACTGCATATTCGTTGAAGTGGTGAATTTTTCTGTTTCGAGAGAAGTTGGACTCTACCGAGATCACTCCATTGCCTTCTTCTCGGGGTCAAAATTTCCGAATGAGGATGAAGTATTGAAGCTATCCTCATGGTCGGAGGACGAGTTTAGTAGCTCGTTAGGATCGTAGCGGATAAGGACGTACGTTTCTTCTTCTGACGGGCCTTCATCCCCGGGTGACGGTAGGAAACAGTTATATGATGAGTGATCAGTTCCATCGAAATAACGCTGGAAATCCTTGGGATTGTATTCTAGGGACTGGAAGTCATCAGGGTCATATTCTAGAGGAAGGTAGCCTTCAGAGTTGTATTCCGAGAATGCTCGAAGTTTTGATGCAAAGTGGTTCGCCGTTATCAAATTTCGCCTATACTCAAGTGGTAGATGTTGAATTGATTGGTTTAGGCTTTCTTTTCTTGGCTCCCGGTCCAGACCTTTTGAGTAAGGCCCTTCGTTTTGCCAGTTCGATTTTGTCAACGGGAACGAGAGATATTAAGGCTTCACTCTCTGTTTCACTTTCTATGTCGATAGGGGTTGGTATTCTTTGAACCCTAGCTCTTGCAGTAAGCTTGGGGAGTTGTCCTGTCGTGCCCCGGTCTTGAACATGCTCTGTACCTGTGATCTTGTACATAGGTTCCTTACCTTTCCGAGTGGGAAACTTTTCAATAATATGATGTTGCTCAGTTGCCCATTTATCATGCAAGGCTTCATTGACATTTGACGGCTCCTCGTGCTCCGGGATCATCGGTTCTTCGTAGGGCAAGGCGATGTCGTGGCTGATGTCAATATCATATTCTTGGTGGAAAACATGAATTAGTTCCTTCCAGGTTTTAAGGGAACTAATCTTCCCGACAATGTACCATCGCAAAGGGGCTGGTTAGGTTTGATTGGTATGATTGAATCATCCTTTGGACCAGGTAGGCTTGTAAGTAGGTCTCTGGGCGGAAGGTATCAGCATACCTTTCGCATTTAGGCGTTCTGAGTTCTTCAGGGATCTTAAAACTGACATAATTAGACAAGTCAATGGGATTCGGCTCTTGCAGCTGTCTCAACCTTTTCATGATCTTTTCAAACTGTTCATCTTGTTGGTCATTATCTGGCAAATTTGCAGGTGCCAGGAGTGTGCTTAAAGTAGTTATGGAGTTGGGTTTAGCTTGAGTGGATTCCATTTGCTTTGAGAGTTGTCGAAGGACAATGGACATCTGTCCTACGCCGTCTTCAATGTTGGTGAGACGATTTTGTACATCATTCTGATCGGGTCCTATCACATGAGGCCATTCGCGGGTGGCTGATAGTTGACGATCCATAATTACCTGTGTCGCAAAAATCATGAATGAGTACGAAAGCAAACAAAGATTGACCCATGGCAATGGTCTAACCGCTTCTTTATTTATCAAAAGAGGATTTATAGACCACACACTTCCGACATTTAAAACTTGAAATGACAGAAGGAAATACTATGTATTAAACAAAAGTCCCTAAACAATGGGACGAAATTTTTACAATACTAAGGGACACATGATTGCTAATCTATATGCGACGGGGAGCCTTGTTCTTGCGCCGATGCTTGTTTTCTTGGACCGGCTCTGAGACATGTATCCTGTTCATTCCCAAATCCCCTTGCTAGGCTCTGCTTGTTCATGCTGGCTGATCTCGCTGATTGGGTGAGGGATCAATGGCTTCCACTTTGTCGGGATACGATGGTTGAGGATGTAGGATTCGAGGCGTGGTGGGCTTTTTTGTCCCTCAAGCCCTCGGGTATCACAATTCTTTTGCGATGGCACTGCTCCATGTTTCCTCGACAATGTCAATCTCGAATGTGTATTCACGACTTTGCTGGGTGAAGAAGAGTGGAGGAGCCTTCCTCTTGAAAGGCGGTGGGATCTCTTGAAGGGCTCCATACTGTCGCGTCACCCGATATGGAAAATAAGAAATGGCGCCGGTGAAACCAAGCAACGGAATTGGATGGCGGCGTCTGTAAGCTCTCTTTTCATGAAACCACCAGCACACCATTGGAACGCCTCAGGAGCCGGGTTTCTTAGAAAGTTTATCCAATTTAAACAGCTTTGGTTAGGAATGTATGGTCCTAAAACCATAAATTTCTGAAATGGATTTTCGAAATCATTTATTTCAGACGATCGCATGAAGCCTCGAAATTCGCTTAGGTGAGAAAAAAACCAGATTTGTAAAATTTCTGGGGAGACCCGCATGACCTTTTCCGTGTTTTCTTTAAAACGATTGAGGAACAAGAATGTTTCGGCTAAAATCATGTTGACATAATTTTGCCCCCTTTAAGATCTGATCAACTATCCATGCGATCTTTGGACTTTTGACATTTCTTTGATGAGGGAAAATGATGAACCCAAAAAAGGCCAAGAGGAAAATCTCACTTTTCTGAGTCATGGGTTGATTTTCAAAACAGGCAGTCAAAAATGTTAGGGGGCAGGTATTATGATTGTTTTCAAGAATTTGCCTCATAACATGGACTTCAGTTCCTAAGAGTCGTGCTAACCCACGCAACGGGATAATGCCTATTGATGGCCTAACAAGCCTTTTCTCGAGAGGCATTCCGGTGATGATGTTGTATTCTTCCGAGTTGGGGTTAGCTCGAACCCACCAAACATAAAAGTAGTCGTCTTCGGGCACCAAAAAATGTGCCATGGCCTGCATGACTTCGGGATGAACACGGATTCGAATCAACGATAGAAGATGACCGACTTTGGCTTTCACTCGTTCTTGGGCATATCTTGGTCCAATTGACCCCACCATCCGAAGAGCTCGCTTTGGGAGTGGGAATAAACTGGATGTCATCTTCTCCCATCGCATATAAACCGTGACTCAAAAAAACTTTCCTAAATTGCCATGGGTCAATAAAAGGACTGAGTAAAAGTAAATAAATTACTTTGCTTTTAAAGAAAATGGCAAGTACAAAGACATGCACATGAGATGTGCGGCTCGATTTCTAACTGAGAAGGCTTGTTGAAATTAAAAGGGTATCCGCCCGTCGCAGTCTCGCGTTAGCAAAGCATACCCTCCTAACCTCGGCTAAAGAAATTCGGGGAAAAGAAAGGCAACCTCTACATCGCAGTCTCGCGTTCGAGGTCGTATCTTTCTTGACACCATCCTAAATATCCTATGGCGGCCCAGTCCCGGCGGCGGGGTGTGTGTGCCATGTGTAGTGCTGAAACAAGAAAGCATGCACCACAATTCATAATCACAAGACAATCTATTTTAAGCAAAGTTAAAATAAATTTCTAAGCTATTGACCGCATAAAGAAAAACCTAAGTCAAGAAAAGGAATTAAACAAGATAAAAAAGGCCTAAGTCCTCAAAGTCCCCGGTGGAGTCGCCAAGCCGTCGCGACCTCTTTTTTTTTTTCCGGCGCCCGATCGGGGGGCGCCTAATGGAGGCTAATGGCTCGGCTGGATTAATTAAGCCCGGACTCTCCCAAGTCCACCAATTCACGACTTTAATAGTCAAAGTTTTTAACCCGTAAGTTAATTTTTAAAACGGAGTCGCCACTAATCAATTTGGGGTGGGTTGATTAGAAACCCATGCGAAATATTGGGAGAAATATTCGCTCCCCGCGCAACCAGAGAAATTAGGATCGGGGACTTGATTACACTAGTTAATCACTAATGCCCTTTCGGTACCTAACCTTGTTTAAACCCTGAGGTTTTTTGGATGTTTTAGGGATTTTCCATGCATTATTTGGAAAAAGACATTTTTTGGACCTTTTTCCAATTTTTTGGACATAAAAGGGATTTTTTTTTTTTGATATTTTTTGGAAAAATACAAGTTTTTTTGGCTTTTTCTGAATTTTTGGCATTTTTGGAAAATATGGAATATTTTTTGATTTTTTTTATTTTTTTTTTTTTTTGGAAAATAAAATATTTTTTAATATATTTTTGGAAAATAAAGTATTTTTGATTTTTTTTTTTGGAAAATAAAATATTTTTTATATTTTTATATTTTCTGTTTTTTTTTTTGGAAATTAAAATATTTTTTTATATTTTTTCGAAAATAAAAATATTTTTTTTTTGATTTTATTTTTTTTTGAAAATAAATAAATTATTTATTATAAAAACGACCGCGTACGGGGCCGGGTTTGCGGGCCCGACTCGGATTTTTTGCAATTTTTTTTTTTTTTTTTTTTTTTTTTATTTTGAAAACGGCGCCGTTTTGGGGGGGGCGGTGAAACCCTAGAGAAACCGGGTCATTCGCCCGACCCGACGGTCCGACCCTACCAACCCGCGCCCCGGCGAAACCCTTTTTTTTTCCGACCCGGGTTTCAACCCGACTCGCAGCCGGGAAACGCGAAACCCTACCCGGTTTCCGAAACGCGGGCCCGACCCGGCTTGGGACGACCCGGAAAATCGGGAACCCTAGGGTTTCCGAATTGGGGGCGCCGAGGGAGGAGCGGAGGCGATGGCGCGACGGCGGCGATGGCGGCGCGGTGGTGATGATACGGAGGGGAGTGATGGCGACGGCGGTGGATACCGCTTCGGCGATGGCACGGCAAGCGGTGGAGACGGCGACGACGGCGAGACTCCACGCGGATCCCTCCCCTCCTCTCTCTCTCTCTCTCTCTCTCTCTCTCTCTCTCTGGCCGCGAGCTCGCGGATCTGGGCTCGCTCGCCGCCGGTCTTCCCCGAAGTCTCTCGGAGGGAGATCGGCGAGCTTGCGACCCGATCGCCTTGCCCCTGCTTCGCTCCAAGCTCCCCGATGTCTCTCAGGGGTCCTCGGGGCTTCGCCGGCTGCTGCGCGTGCTTCAATGGAGGCGGGGACGGGGGTATTTATAGGCGAGGGGGTGGCCGGTCGACGGAGCTTCGACCGCCGGTCCCCCTCGCGTGCCGAGCGGCTCCGGCGGCCGACCGGCGTCCCATCCGACGCCCGCTCCTCCCTCGCTCCACGTGCGTCGCCGTTCGACGATCTCCTCCGGCGTCGCGCCCTCGCGCGTGTTGCAGAGGCGCGAGGGGAGAAGAAGATGACCACGCCAAAGGAGGGGGCCGGGCCGAGGAGGAGGATGGGCCGGGAGGCCCATGCGGAGGCCTCCTCCCTTCCTTTTCCTTTTTTTTTTTTTTGTTTTGTTTTTTTTTTTTGTTTTTTATCATTTATTATCCAAAAAAAGGAAAAAAATAATTAATAAAAATAACCTAATTTAAGAAAAATGTGAGGAATGAGAATTGGTTTTGTTTGGCCATAGTCGTGCTCTGGGTACTGTCTAGGACACAATTGGAGTGACTTGGTGAGTCGTAACTTTCAGTTTGTGCGCGAGGAACTCCGAATGGGTGTGTTGGGCTTTTATAGACAAAATGCTGCTCAACTGTCGTCACTCTCACTCTCTCTCGATAATGATTCAGTGGACCCTCTCCTCCTCCTTTGTGCCTGGATAGCTGTTGCGACTTAGACCCCCAAAAATTAAGCGTGCTATTGCACCCTCATCATGAATTGCACGGCTGCAATTGAAGTGACTCTGGTTGTCATTGACTGATGGGTGATTAACCAAAGTGCTACCATTCAACATTGTCATGTAGTGCAAAAATAATAAATAACTGAGATTGGCTGGTGGTGCGCTTCAAGAAAACTGAACTTCTGCACTGAAATCGTACTCTATGACCAATGTCAACTTTGGACGACCATTGGCTGAGTTACCATTTTGCTTGACTCAACTATATCAACGTGTTTTCTAAGTTTGGGAAGTACTTCTAGATTCCTATGTTTGGAGATAAGAATGTAACTCAGTCAAGCTCTTGAGCTACTCCAGTTTGATTTAAATTACTCAAACTCAGCTTGATTCTTTTTGCTCAGAAACTCATCTGGGACATATAAATAAAATAAGCTATTTTTAGAATAGAAATTGATTTTTAAAACAAAATAGTTATCATTCAACCTCACAAGGAATGAACAAAAAGATTTACTCACCAAGTAAAACAAGGTATCTAGATCGTTATTTGGGGCCAATAAATGCTAATAGTCCATGTCAAGTGGATATACTTTATGAAAGAACTACATGTAGTGGATTTTTAAGAGGTCATGCACAAAATTGAACAAATAAAAGTATAGCAATCCCATTAAATATTGGAAAAAAAAGTTTAGTAACTACCCATGTCGTTACTTCTTTTTATACTCATAGCATTTGTTTTTATGACGAGAAAACCAAACTTAAATGGGTAAACTTTGGTCTCATCGAAGTACCTCAATAAATTACACGAGGATCGAAGGTTGGAGAAGTAATGTAGAGTACAGAGAAGGAGTTTGGTGTAGTGTCCGAAGGGAAATGCCTAGAAGCCATCCAATGTAGTAATTCGGAGCCCAGGCCTCCCGAGCAAGTGCCTGGATCGCAATGCATTTTCAATCGGAACGTTTCCTAAAGTCTGGCTTCAGCCAATTTTTATATGATTACACATTAGAACCTCTTAAGAGATTGTGTCAAACATAAGTAGATCACACTTTTGCTTACCACCGGAAGTCTAAAATATAAGGAAGTACCATACTTCCAGCTAAAACATAAAAGTCATGGGGACCTAATGACATGGGCAACTCTTGTAATGGATGAAAGGTCAATGCCTGACATTAAGCGAGGCATTGTTTCAAACTTGTAATCTCCTTATTTAAGGTAGATTTACCACTCTCGCTCACTCCATGAACATAGGTCTCAGTAATTCAAATCGAACCATCTTAATCTTGCTATTTCATATCTCTATTAATGTTGCTATTACGGTGAATTGCACGATCTAATTGTGTCTTAATGTTATGCGATCTTGAATGACTGAGAATTACTTATGTTTCTAGTCAGAACAACATAGTCATCCTTGATATCCTTTGGGGGGCAAGATCATTTATTGACATTATTTTACTATGATTTTCAGGAAAAAAAATGCAAGTTGAATTTCTTATAATATAGAATTAATATCACCAAAAAAAAAACCCTCAAATTATGGCCACTGTAGCATAAGTATCCCACACATTTTTTTGTGTCATAAAAAACTCTAAAAAAATTTATTGTGTCATAAAAAATTCCAACTGTATATTGGTATAACGGCAGAAGGATAGTGCAAGTGCCAAAACTTCGCACGGGAAGATATTTAAGTGCCAAAAGTTACCAAAGATAAACATAAGTGCCAATTTCTTTGAAAAATTGGACATTTAAGTGCCAACTCTAGCTAAGGATACTGGAAATCCTACGTGACACTTTTTCAATAATACAACTCGCCTACATGGCTTGCCGAAGAGTAGAGTCAATAAAGAAGAGCCAAAAAGACGTTGTCACGACCTCTTTTTTCCGTTCGGGGGAAAAGAAAGAATGGTTTAGGGTATTTGCCTAAAGAGGCGGACCAATGGCCCTAAATTAGGCGCGGCTCTCCCAAGCTCATACCTCGCGCGACGTTGGATTTTGTTTTTTAGTTCTTAACAACCTAAATATTTCTAGGAGTCGCCACTAGCCTATTGGGGTCGGCTAGAAACCAATCAAGACACGGGAGTGTTGTCTCAATTCCTACGCAACCAGAGATTTCTAGGAACGGGGACTTGTTTACGCCAATGTTTCTATTAGCGCCCTTGCGGTACCACTAACTTGGAAGGTTTTAATCTAAATGGCCACACCATCTTGATTACCAATTATAATCTTTATGAAACCGCTAAGTGTCCATGCAAATGTTTTTGTAGTTTTTTTTTTAATGTCTAGACTAATCCTAACATAATTTAGAAGAGAAATTTACACTCAAATTAATGAAAAGCGGTGCATAAGTAAACATCCAAGAAATTGAAATAACTTGAAAATAAATGCGGAAAATGAAAACCCGATACAAGTCGGGCAAATAATATTACATGGCCTTGTTATCACGCCCGGGACAGGACCCCGTGAGCAAAATGGGAATTTAAATATGCATGGAATTACTCTAGATGCATGCAATTACTCTAATTAATTTTAATCTACGCATAATAGATTGTTTACAAAAATGGTTCTAAAATACCAAAATATCATTTAATTAGGAAAAATGACTTTATAAAATTAGGAAAATCTCCGAGATGTCATTTTTGGCTTAATTTGATAACATCCAACATTTTTTGATATTTTTGAAATTTTCATATTTTTCTTTTTTTTTTATTATTTTTTAAAAATATTAATAATAGTTCCTTAAACCGATCTATGCTAACATGGAGTAACACAGCACATGAATATCACAATAACCGAGCTCAAATTGACCGTTTCAAGATCGAAACTTGGTTTGCGCATTTCATCGAACACTTGGCGTGCATTAAATCACCCCAAAACAGCTTCGCGGGCCATGTTTGCGGCCTTCAATCTTCACCCATGAGCAATATTATGTGGAACTAAAGCATCAAGATTAGACTACCACATGCAAGGAGCAATATTAGATAAAAATCATAGCCTACAACACACAATAACCCAACTAAAATCGTCCTCAAATACACGGGTTTGAGCTGATTTTGCAAATCTGGGTTTGAACCCAAGTCAAGCAAACAGGTTGCATGCCCATGTTCAAGCCCCGACACTTATCACATACGAGATCTAAGGGAAACACTACTTACTCCGAGTGAAAGTAGGTAACATGAGCTTTCAAATGCAGCAAACATCATAGATAATGACCCACCGAACAACATCAAAACAACCTCTCCAAGAAGCACACATGCAAAAATCTTGAAGAGATTTCAACACTTAGAAAAATTTCAGCCTCGAAAATCAGTCCTCCGGACTAGTTTTCCTCTTGATTTTTGTGATCAAAACATGTTCAAAATTAAACCAAAATACATCTAGGATGCTTACCTTGCTTCCTATTTTCCCTTTCAAGTGGTTCTTGGCCGAGGAAACCGAGAACTTATCCTCGGGAGGCACGTGGAAGTTGGCTTCTTCAACTGGAAAACCAGATCTGCAAAGAAAGAAGCGATAACGAAGGTTTTCATTAACCTCCAAAATTAGACTCCATGACTTTTTTTGTTGGAAACTGTTGGATTATGATGTCTCAAGTTGCTGTTTTCTGTTTTGTTTTTTTTTACTCTGTTTTCTGTTCTTTTTCTGCTCTGTTTTACTGTTTTTTATTAAAAAACAGCCAAGTTCAATTTAGTTATTTATTTAGTGTTTTTGCTATTTTCTAGGAAGTTAATAGCACGTTTATGTGCAGTTATGTGTTGCACGTACGTGAGCAGTTTTTGCTTTGTTTAAGTTGTCCTGTACTTTGACAGTTTCCTTAAGAACAGGACGTATGTAAGTTTGTGTTCTGTTTCTCTGCGCTTCTCTCCCTCATCACAAAAATATAGCTTCTGGTTTTCTATTTTCTTGTTTACTGTTTTGATCAAGTAACAACAGTGGTATCAGAGCGTGTATGATCTTGAGGGACTGTGAAGTGAAGCAAGTATCGAAGTGTAAAGAAGTTAAAGGGTGATGGAGACAGGGTCGAGTGGTTTCTCTGCAATGGCTTCTCCAGTATTTACTGGAGAGAATTATCAAGCATGGGCTGTCAAGATGACGGCATTTTTGGAGGGTCATGATTTGTGGGAGGCTGTGGAGGATGATTATGAGGTTGCTCCACTTCCAGACAATCCAACCTTGAATCAGATAAAGTACCATAAAGAGAGAATCACAAGGAAGGCCAAGGCAAAGTCATGCCCGTATTTCATTTCACCCACTATCTTCACAAGGATCATGAGATGTGATTCTGCAAAGGCAATATGGGATTTCTTGAAGGATGAATACGAGGGAGATGAGAAGATAAGAGGCATGAAGGTGCTGAATCTCTTGAGGGAGTTTGAGAGACAGCAGATGAAGGATTCGAGTCGTGAAGGAGTACTCTGATAGGTTGGTTGGGATAGCTGAAAAAATCAGAGTTTTAGGGACTGACTTGAAGGATGAAAGGCTTGTTCAGAAGATTCTGGTGTCTCTTCCAGAGAAGTTCGAAGCCACCATAGCGTCTCTGGAAAATACAAGAGACTTACCTGATATAAAGCTTGCAGAATTGTTAAATGCTCTGCAGAGCACGAGAGCACGTAAGACCGATGAGAAGAGAAGAGTTTGTAGAGGGTGCGCTGCAAGCTAGAGTGAAATCAAATGATGGAGGCAAAGGGAAGAAATGGATTCAGTCTAGAGAAAATGCTGGTGACTCTAAGTTTGTAGCAAAAGAAGGAAATTCCGGTGGGTCTAGCAAATGGAAGATGAACAAAAAGCCTTGTCAATACCGTGGTGGAACTAATCATCGTTTTTAGATGTTGGAGAAAGCCCGATGCTAGATGCGAGAAGATGTCACAAGTTGGGTCATATGGAAGCCATCCGCAAAGAAAAAATTACCAGCAAGCAGGAAAAGCCCAGGTAGCAGTGAATGGCGAGGAAGAGCACTTGTTTGTAGCTTCTTTTTCGAATCTTCGTTGGGAATGATGCATGGCTGGTGGATAGTGGCTGTACCAATCATATGACTGGCAATTCGAAGCTATTTAGGAGTCTAGACAGGTCAGTCAGGTCCAGAGTCAGAATTGGCAATGGACAGTATATCGAAGTGCAAGGGAAGGGTACAGTGGCTATTGAAGGAAATCAGGAGGTGAAGCTGATCAGTGATGTTCTCTTTGTGCCAAATATTGACCATAATCTGTTAAGTGTTGGTCAATTAGTTGAGAAGGGCTATAAAGTGAAGTTCGAAGGGAATGAATGTCTTATTAATAATGCAGATAGCAAAGAAGTGCTAAGAATTCCAATGGAGGACAAAAGTTTCATGTTCAAGCCACAAGAGATGCAACAAATGGCTTTAAAGTGCAAAGAAGAAAATGCAGAGATATGGCATAAAAGACTTGGGCATGTTCACAGGAAGAGCATGTCGTTTATGCAGAGAAATAGCTTGGCAGATGACTTGCCAAGTTTGGAGGAGGAATTTCCACAGTGCAAAACTTGTCTTCTTGGCAAGCAAGCCAGATTTCCTTTCAAAGGAGGAGGCTGGAGAGCATGTGAGAAGCTGCAATTGGTCCACACAGATTTATGTGGACCTATGTCTGAGTCTTCTCTCAATGGTAGCAGGTATTTCATTACCTTCACTGATGATATGACTAGGATGAGTTGGATTTATTTTCTGCGAGCCAAGTCTGAAGTTGCTGATGTGTTTGCGAAGTTTAAAGCCTTAGTTGAGAATCAGAGTGGGAAGAAAATTAAAATGCTTAGGTCGATAATGGTTCTGAGTATACTGCTCACAAGTTTAAGTTGAATTGTGAGCAAGCAGGAATTGTGCAGCAGTTCACTGCTCCCTATTCACCTCAACAGAATGGGGTCAGTGAGAGGAAAAATAGAAGTATTATGGAGATGGCCAGATGTATGATGCAGGAGAAGATGTTGCCTAAGAAGTTCTGGGCTGAGGCAGCTAATACTGCAGTGTTCTTGTTGAAGCATTGCCCACAAAGGCCTTAGAGAGGTCAACACCTTTTGAAGTCTGGTATGGTGTTAAACCTTCTATGAAAAATTTGAAGGTTTTTGGGTGTTTGTGTTACACTCATGTTCCTGAGGTCAAGAGGGACAAGTTGGATAAAAGAGCTGAGCTTGGAATCTTCATTGGGTACAGTCTCCAATCAAAGGCTTATAGGATTTTTCACCCTATGACAGGGAAGGTGACTGTAGCGAGATGTTGTTTTTCTAGAGGAAGATGAGTGGAATTGGATGGAAGGAAAGAGTGCAGAAAAGCAGCGAGTTCGAAAAACAACTGCAACGAGATGTAGAGGTTGATGAAGTTATAGATGGATTAGAAGACAGTGTGGATGATTTACCAATGAGGGGCACAAGGTCACTTGCTGAAATCTATGAAAGAAGCAATGTGGCAATGCTTGAACCATCTAACTTTGTGGAAGCTAAGGAGGATCAGAGGTGGATTGCAGCAATGCGGGGAGGAGATTGCAATGATCCAGAAAAACCACACATGGGAGCTTGTTGACGAGACCATCGATAAGAATGTGATTGGGGTTAAGTGGGTGTTTAGAACAAAACTTAATCCTGATGGTTTGTCAATAAGCACAAAGCTAGACTGGTAGTGAAAGGCTATGCACAAATATGGGGAGTAGACTATTCTAAAACATTTGCTCCCGTTGCACGACTTGATACAATAAGGTTACTGTTAGCTATTGCAGCAGAGAAGGGGTGGCCTATATTTCAGTTAGATGTCAAGTCTGCATTTCTGAATGGAGAGCTTGAGGAGGAGATTTTTGTTGAACAACCTGAAGGCTTTAGTATCAAAGGGCAAGAAGAGAGTGTATACAGGTTGAAGAAAGCTCTATATGGACTGAAGCAGGCTCCAAGAGCTTGGTATGGGAAGATAGATCGATATTTGCAAGATTTTGGTTTTGTGAAAAGCTTAAGTGAGTTCACTCTTTATGTCAAGAAGGTGAATCACAGTGTTGTAATTCTGTCACTTTATGTAGATGATCTATTAGTGACGGGAATGATATGGAATTGATAGAGAAGGTGAAGCAAGATCTATTTGCAGTTTTTGAGATGTCGACTTGGGAAAGATGGCTTATTTTTTGGGTTTGGAAGTCAAACGGGCTTCATATGAGATCTTCATCCGTCGGGAAAAAAATACATGAAAGAAATTCTAAAGAAGTTTCGGATGGAAGATTGTCGAAGTGTAAGCACTCCTATGGCTGCTAAAGAAAAGTTGCGGAAGAATGATGGAACAGATGCAAAGTAGATGCTTCTATGTATAGAAGTCGATTGGGTGTCTCATGTATCTTACAAAGCAACCGGACCAGATATTCTATTTGTGTGAGTGTTTTATCCGGGCTTATGAGTAGTCCTAGTCGATTACATTTGATTGCAGCAAAAAGGGTCTTGAGGTATCTCAAAGGAACATTGTTCTTTGGTGTGAAGTTTAAGAAAGGTCGGAAGTTTAATTTACAAGGATTTTCTGATAGTGACTGGGCTGGTTCAGTGGATGACATGAAAAGTACGTCTGGGTATTGTTTCAGTCTTGGTTCTGCTTGTTTCTCCTGGTGTTCTAAAAAGCAAGAAATTGTAGCTCAGTCTACTGCAGAGGCTGAGTTTATAGCAGCTACTGCAGCTGCAAATCAAGCTTTATGGCTGAAGAAGATAATGAAGAATCGTGGTTGAATTCTAGTGATTGCATTGAAGTTAATGTGGATAATCGGGCTGCTTTAGCAATATCACAGAATCCAGTTTTCCATGGCAAAACCAAGCATTTCAAAGTCAAATTTTTCTTTGCGTGAGGTGCAACAAAGTGGCGAAGTTAAGTTGGTCTATTGCAGATCGAAGATCAGCTTGCGAGACATGTTCACAAAACCACTTCAAGCTGGAAGATTTGAAGTATTAAGAAAGAAAATTGGAGTATGCAGCAAAGAATCGATCCAAGGAGGAGTTTGTTGGATTATGATGTCTCAAGTTGCTGTTTTCTGTTTTGTTTTTTTTACTCTGTTTTCTGTTATGTTTTCTGCTCTGTTTTACTCTGTTTTTATTAAAAAACAGCCAAGTTCAATTTAGTTATTTATTTAGTGTTTTTGCTATTTTCTAGGAAGTTAATAGCACGTTTATGTGCAGTTATGTGTTGCACGTACGTGAGCAGTTTTTTCTTTGTTTAAGTTGTCCTGTACTTGACGGTTTCCTTAAGAACAGACGTATGTAAGTTTGTGTTCTGTTTCTCTCGCGCTTCTCTTCCTCATCACAAAAATATAGCTTCTGGTTTTCTATTTTCTTGTTTACTGTTTTGATCAGTAACAACAGAAACATAAACACCAAACAAAGCTATATGTATTCTACTTTGGTTTTGAAGTCATGGTTTTCCTCATTTGTCTCTCAACTTTCTCAAAAACACTCGATTTCTCTCACTCGTGACCAACCGGGCTCAACACTTAGAAAAAATTCGGAGTGTTTCTTGGCCTGCCAGGAGGGTGTTTTTCGGGGGGGGTTTAGGAGGTCTTCCCGATCTCCATTTTGGACGTGCAACCTATGGTTGGAAAGATCTTTGAGTGAAGTTTAACTCTCTAGTTGAAGGTTTTGGCTAATTGTTGCCTCAGGTGTGTGAAAATCTCACTTTTCTCTCTCTAGGTCGGTCTGGAATTTCTGGGTTTGCTTTTCTGGAGTTGCTTCTGAGGGCCTCTTTGGGGGACGACCGTGAGCTCTCTCCTCTCCTTCTCGTCTTCTCTCTCTCATCTCTCAAAAGAGCTTGCTTCCGTGATCTTATCCCCTCAATTAGAGGAGTTTTGGTCGGTCTTTTGTCCACCTACCAAGCCTGTCAACTGAGCTAGTTCACCCACTCTCGACTTAGCCAATTTTTCCAATTTCTGCAGCTGTTGAGTGTCCGGATTTGGTGCGATTTTCCCATGCCTTCAGCAGCTTATCCCTGGCAAATTTCCGTCCACTGGCACTACTCATTATGGCCTTCAATCACGTGCAAAGATCGGGCTAGATGGGCGGCTGAGGAGGATATGGTGGGGCCACCAAGTTGCTTACTCAGCAACTCCGAAATAAGACCAATTCGTGGACTAGGTTTTGGTAGCTCGTTTGAGTGCTTTAATCCATCAACTTGGCTGCGATTTTTGATCAATTAGCAAGATCATGCATAGTAGTTTAAGATCTTGACCAGATTTCGCAATTTTACCCACCCAATTTTGCAAGAAAGTCCCTCAAAATTGGCCATTTCTTATCCAAAAATACCAAATTCAACACAAACTTGGTCTTTTTGGCCCGATTTGATTGATTCAAGTTGGCCCAAGTTCAATTTCAACTTAATTGGTGACCAAGATGATGATTTAAGGGTTCGGGCAAAATTTTGCAAATTTTGCGAATTGGTCCTCAACTTTTGAAAATTGCATTTTGTCCCCAATTTGCCATTTTAATTCCAATTTGACCTCCCGGGCTTGGCTAGCTATATTTAGATCATTGGCCCCAACTTTTTTTTATCTTTTTTTTTTTTTTTTTTTTTTATATATTTAATTTAATTTTTTTTTGAAGGAAAACCATATTCCATTTAAAACACTATATTAAATGCCTAGATAATCTATATGCAAGAATTTAATTTGAAATATTTTTGTGGAAAAACAAGTTCCCATTTTTTTTTGAAATGATTTTTGGATAAAAATTTAAGTGTCAAAAGACGTCGTTTTGTTTCTTATTTAAATTTAAGATAAATATTAATTAAATTAAATTTGAAACTTAAAAAAAAAAAAAAAAAAAAAAAAGAGTTGTAGAAGGCATTAGTTGAGGGTTGTGCAAGCCCTTGCCGCTACCCACCCTTTTGCAACTTCTTTTTCCCTTTATTTAATAGTTTAGTTTTCAATTTTTAATTAATATTTATATTAAAATTCAAATTTAAGACAAAACGACATCGTTTTTGGCTTATCTAGCCATGTTAGCATGCAAAACGACATTGTTCTTAGCTTATCTAGCCACATCAGTATGGAAAACGATGTCGTTTTCAACTTATCTAGCCACATCAGTATTTTGCACTTGTCTCATCGGAAAAACGCCAGATCAGTATTTTGGCCGGATTTTCTCACCATTGTTATTTAATTGATCTATTTTGCTCCAAGTTGGTGCTTAAGCATACCTTTATAACTTTTAACATTTAAGTATCCCCCGTACCAAATTTTGGCACACTAGATGTCTGCGCCACCACTATAACAAATATAATTGGATGGAATTGAAATAGAGGATATATATGACACAAATATATAAGTTTGGCTTTCTTCCTGGCACAAAAAAAGTTGGGGATATTTGCATCTCGTGAACAAGTTTATGGTTTTAGGCAACACAAAAATAGAAAATTGGGGTATTTGTGTCAGAATGGGTCTAGTTTGAGTTTTTTTTTTCCTTGGTATTTTGCCTCTAATCTAACCGCATCATAAAACTCCTAATTGAGATCTATGCTTTAACTTAGAGTAGTCAACATATTGTGATTAGTTCATAATGAAATCATCTTAAATTTCTTAGTAAAGGCCGGGCTCGAGCTTGGGTTCTCCATTGAAGATCCCCTTTGATGAGGTGTAAAGATTTTTGTTGTGACTTCTCAATAAGTGGTATCAAAATCAGTGGTTGATTAGATTGGTCAGGTCCAACATGTATAAATGGGTAGCTGGTGAATATTTTAAAGCAGGAATATCGGATATGATTCATGTATCGACTTTCGCCAAGTTTGGTTGGGCCAAAGTGATTAATGGGAAGTTAGAAGAGCAGAGTTTTGTCTCTTGCCAAACTTGGCGAAGTCAAGGTGCGGAATGAGTAGTGGTGATATTGTTGTAGAAGGATACTTGCATTCGGGGGGGAGGGGGTCGAATATAGGAGATTCACAAGCAAAACGAAAAAAATTCTAAAGTGCAAGTGCGCGGGTGTTAGGCAAGAATTTATGAATACCACGGATGCAATTGAAGTGACTCTGGTTCACATAGACTGATGGGTGATTAATCGAAATGCTACCATTAAACATTGTTATGGAGTGCAAAAAAAATTATGATTCTAAGCGGTTTGTTGCTTTTGTGGTGGTCTTAAATCCTAGCCAAAAGCAAATCGATGGTTGATTTCCTATCATCAATGGTTAGCTACTTAGGCCTACAATTATGTTTTTGCCTCCATATATATGTATGTATTGACATTTTCGACCTTTCATAAACTATATTAGCGTGTCATGAGCGGATAGGTACTTTCATCTATGTTTGCCCTCCAATCATGTGTAAGTAATTGTGATTCATGTTCCTATGGGAAGAACTGGTTTTCTCCAGTGAAACTACTAAATTGGGTCAGCATCTGCGAATGAAATATTATTGATCTTGAAGGTGCGTTTCTCTGCCAAGGAATTGCTGCCACGTAAGTAGTCATAAATACTGAGATTGGCTAGTGGTGCGCAACAAGAAAACTAGACTTCAACGCTGAAATCATATTCTATGACCAATATCAACTTTAGACGGCCATTGGCTGAGTTCCCATTTTGCTTGACTTAGCCATATCAACGTGTCTTTTTGTTTGAGAAGAACTTCTAGATTCCCATGTTTAAGCATGCAACTCAGTCAAGCTCACGTGCTATTCGAGTTCGACTTGCTGATTACTCAAGCTCGGCTTGATTCTTTTTAGTTCAAGTAGCACAAATACTAATTAATCGAGTCTAGCTCAAGCTTAAAAATAATAGCTCACGAACCTAATCGAGTGTTTCAATCTTTATGTATTTTAATAATAAAAATTCATTAATAAATATGAACTAAATAAATATAGTACTAGTTTTCAATTATAGCGTATTTTAATGATTCCAGCTTGAGTTTGGGTTTTATTGTGACTTTTGAGAGAGAACTATTATCTAATTGAGTCAAGGTGAAGCTTATTGAAAACTTATGTAAATCAATTATCTACCTTTAACCATTTGATTTGAGTCAGACTCAATCATCAAATTGGTTGTTGACTCAACTCAATTACACACTTACTCCCCTAGTTTGGAAATTTAGTTCGAAACTTTAAGTTGCCAGATTTTGTTTGTGCATAAAAAGTAAGAATAATGATACTGAACTTTTTTTCAATTTTTAATGTGATCTATGAACCTTTTTTTGTTTAATAAACTTGTTGAACTTTTTTAATTCCAAGCAAAGTAATTTTTCCATTGAAAATCCTAACACTTAGTTGATGTTGACATAGTTTCGTTAACTTAATGTAGATTCGCTAGGCTAGCATGTACATGACTTACATATGGCTTCTATGTCAGATATATATATATATATATATATATATATATATATATATATATATATATATATATATTAGGGAAAATGAGGTGGTAGTCTAGATCGTTATTTAGGGCCAATTAATGCTAATAGAGCAGTCCACGTCGAAAAAGTATATGGGGAAAATTGTTCAAAAGTCATAAATTTATTGCATTTTTGTGAACACAGTCTTAAATTTCTAATTATGCCAATTGAGTCCTAAGCCTTTCACATTTTACCAATTGAATTCGTTCAGTCAAAGTTCATGGACAAAATTAAATAAAAAAATTGTATCGACCCCCATTATTATTGAATTAAAGTTCCGGAACTACACATATTGTTACCCCTTTTTATCCTCATAGTATTTGTTTTTTATAACAAGGGAACCCAACTTAAATGGGTAAACTTTGGTCGCGCCAAAGTACCTCAATAAATCAAATGAGGATCAAAGGTTGGAGATGTGACTAGATCATAAGAGTTTGGTGTAGCGTTCCGAGGGGAGTGGAAAACGTTAGAACCTCTTAAGAGTGGTCCTTCGATTCTCTTTTCAGGTGTGAGGCGAAAAATTTTCTACATTGCTAATAATGTCGATGAATTCAAACTTAAGTTCTCCTTCGAATAAGGTACACGGCTCCTTGGTGCGCCTAGCCACCACTCCCATTCTCAAAACCTTCATTGCTTCTAGATATTCATGTTTCCCCCCTTCTAGATATTGCTTTTTAGGCTCCATATTCTTCTTTGTGGAAGAAGGTGGTGGGTGGGGTTGATTATACCCCACTATTAGAGTAAAATTCCTTATACAATCTATTTACTGAAGGCTCACTGGATAAAGTTGAAATTAAGTATTAAGAATTTAAGCAATGAATTTTAGGTGCCGACAAATTTAAGTTTCAAAAGTAGAAATAAAAAGTTATTTAATAGGTAATTGAAATATTCTCGTTGCCATAAATTACTTCTTTCTACTTAAAAAGTTAAGTAACCCCTACCTACTTACCACGTTCAGTAAGTTTCTTGATTTAATGGAATTTTTATGTTGATATTAGTTTTAGTCATCAGATAACGTTTAGACTCATTGAGTGCTGAGCTTTTTAATTTTCAGTACTTAATTATATTCTCGATGGGCCATTAGTAATTATAAAGCTTGATTGGCTGCAATTGCAACTGTACATGGTCAAATACATTAGTTCGTACGAGAACAGATAAAATTCTAAACCTAATGAGTATTCCACTTTCGTTGAGATTAAAAGGCGAAAGTGAATGAGTGTCGTCTCCACTTTGTAGCATTATCATATTCAAGTCACATCCGTTATAAATATTAATTTATTTTACCGAAATTAGTGCTGGACGCGGCTCATGAAAATCTATTTGAAATTAATTTTCTTTATTTTTTCTATAATTTGAGAATTCACTATTACTTAATAGATTTAATTAAAGTGTCTTGTGAGCCATATATTATGCATTGCAACTATAGAAAATTTACAGTGCTCTTTTTCTTGTCAGAAAGGAAAAATTACAGTATTCAATGTATTGTTTCTTCTCATAAGGAAAATTCAAAATAAGGGCATAAAGTATTCTCAATTTATCAAGAAAAAAAAAAGAACCAAAGTCCCATCATTTTCTTTAAAAAGAAAGCATGAAGTGGACTTTATTTTAATAAAGACTTAAAATGCTATGTCAATCTTAAAAAAAGGACATAACTTCACTAGCTAGTTAAGGGCATTTTTATCCTTCATACTTTTCTCATTTTCTTTCCTTATTTTCTCTATTTTTTCCTTCTTCTTTTTTTCTCTAAAAAAAAAGAGTATAAAACAAAAAGAAAAAAGAGAAAAACTCATAATAAAGGAAAAAAACTAGGTGGGAAGGCTAGTCTTACCACTTGTGGCCGACGCCCCACCGATGATGGGTTGGCCGCCATAGGCAGGGGAGAGTTTCCAACCCTCTCACTTGTGTGTGTATATTATCCTTCTTTTCTTTTCTTTTTTTCTATTTTAAGTTTTTTTTTTGTGGAGAAAAAACAGATAAAAAAAAGGGAAAAAAAAAAATTTTTAAAAAAATGTAAAGAGTGGAAATGCCCTTGACCAACTAGTGAGGTCAAGTCATTTTTTGAGTTTGACATGGCCACTCCAATCCTTAATTTGAAATAAAATCTACTTCTGGCTCTTATTCGAGAAATTAAAGATACTTCAAGCCCCTATTAAAGACAATGTTCACTTCAAGCCTTTATTTGAGAAATTGAGAGCACTTTGAATTCTTATTTGGAATTTTCCATTTTCTCATAATATATAGAATCGAGTCGAATATAGAATGGTATTAATTCCGATTAGATGGTTGACTTCGATCTTATGCGTCCATAGTGGTCTAGTTCAGACGTGTGGGATGGCATAAATAAAACCTATTAGGTGTTACGCCGTAGATGGAATTGATATTGATGCCGTCGAACCCCCGTGTTGACGATGCCCCGAGTGTTGAGATGCCTAGAGGGGCGTGAAAACAATCCTCTCTGGATGCCTGGGACCGTGATGAGCCCCGGAGGCCCTCGTGACACCGGGTGGGGTGCGAGATGCCTGGAGGTGTGACGTAACACGGATACCCGGGGACTAAAATATGAAACCGGAGGTCCTCCTAATGCCAGGTAGGATGCGAGATGCATGGAGGGGTGCAAACACAGGTCCCTTCGGAACATGGCAGCAGTTAAAACCAAAGTCAAATCAATTATTGAATTGTCCTAAATGTCTATTTACTTTCCTGGTGTCTCATTTGTGAAATTCCTTTAGAGTCTTGGTAACTTGAGTTATTTTGTTTTCCACATTGCATGTTTAGGATTCTATCAAATGAGTAGTGGTAGACTTATGTAATATGGCCTAATTGGCTGTCATATGTTGAGTAGTTGTACTCACCTATTGTGGGACTATTACATTTGAGCCGCGTAGCCATGCCACTCCAGCCCGCGTCTTCCACCATGCTATATGGCATTCTCATAGACCGCACCTGGGATCAGGTGGAGCAAGTGGACCCTAACTTCTTGGATGTCACGTTCATTCGGATCACGATTATCCTGACGGTGGATGCTGGTCTCCTATGGGCCCCGTACCGATGGGGTTCATTGTCTTGTATGCCCAGGTCAATGGGCGTACAGTGGGGCCGCTTCCACTTCCGGATGATGATGGAAGTTCAAGTGGGGTCGAGTAAGAGGAGGACTCGGGGGCAGGATGGTATCATTTTTGGACGACCAGGACGTGATATGAAGACAACCGTGTGAATAGACCGCAGGAGGGTCAGGACAAAATTTTTGGGTTGGCTAGAAAAGGGGACTTTTTGGCCTTGGTATCATTCATGTGTGTTGTTTTAAGTTATGATGAGATAGTCGATACACGCATCCATAGCGAAAAGGATAATAAGAACAAGGAAACGTCGTGCAATCCTGACGGGTCTCGGGGTCGTCACAGCAGATCCTATGGCTGGCGTATTAAATGTTGTAATTTCTCTAAGTGTTCACAAGTAATGAAGTTCTCTATCATTATTAATGCCTATAAGTTTATTTGATATTTCTTAACACTCAGCGGAGTATGTTAAAGAAAGTATGTTAGACAAATGAGAGATTAGCCCACTTATATAGTTAACCGTCTCTATTTACTGTGTGATAAATAGAGATAGGATAATTTTAAGCTCATTATTTGGGAGATGGTTAAGAGTTTAAGCTTAAAATATATATGTCACATTAACAAAGTGTTAAAATGACGTTACAGTATTTATTATATCTGAAGATAAAATAAGTCACATGTTTTACTTTATTTGTCTTTTGTCATGCCTCGACCCTCGGACGATAACAATTCTCTTTCCCTTCAATCATTGAATTGCGACGTCCTAGAACGCGTCGCCAGCCATTCATTTTATCTTTTGATTATACATAAGTGGAAGTAGAACAAACATCTCTCAACCGTTAACAAACAATAGGAATAGTATAAGGCATACAATCAAAACACACTTTTATATATATACACCTACCATCAAATATAATATTTCCTTACATCAAAAGGCTAGCCATTTACACGTTTGCATGGCAAATTCCTTCATACTTGTCCAAGAATCGAGGTTGGGTTTAACCTAGCACCTCTATTCTATAAAGGTGACCTAAAAAAAAAGTGGTATCCTCTATAAGTCTAGTATGTGTCCATATCAAAGTACTTTGGCTCGGGCTCAGATAACCATGATTAGGGCTAGAAAAAGTTAAACAACAAGGAGTGAGTAAACTCTTTAAACTTTGTGTAGGAGGGTTCTTTGTCTCAAAGACGTCTTAAACATGCAATTCATCATCAATGATAGATCAATAGCAAAGTTTTCACTTTACATTATCTATTAATAGGAATTAGGCCACTCAACATACGATACTCTATCACGTGTCCCATTATAGTATAAACAATCACTACATGAGTGCACCATTCTATTAAGCATACAATGTTCACAATTTAATAATCCAGGCATGAATAACAATAATTACATGCTTCATGTAGCAACTTAAATCTCTCAAGTCCTAATCAAAGGCGTACAGATCCACAATCTTATCTACACCTTCTTGACTCAAACATCGGCCTACAGGACTTCTTTATACCTCTCAATTCACAAATAGGATTGATCAAAGCATGCATGTACCACATAAGTCACTTAAATGACATTTAATTCATGCATTTTTCTCATGTAACTCATATATATATCCATGCTACACATGTGCAAACTATAGCATCACTCTCATCATATGAAATCAACATTCATGCACTTTACACATGTTGACGTATCAAGAATATCATGGTATTTCATGCTACCATCCATTCTCGAGACAGTGCTTTCGGATTATTATGGTCGCTCAGGCCCATTTGGACTAAAATTGGTGTTCCCATTTTTCCAAAAGAAAATTTTATTTGGTAGGTATCTAACAAATTATTGTGTCAATGAGTTGATATTTCTCTCTTTTTGTACTAGAAAACTATCATTCAAAAAATAGCCTAAACATAAGTAAAAGTAAAAAAATCACCCACCAGTTTTTGTACGTATTTTCTTTAATTATAAGATTAATATGTTTCATTATGTTGTAGTCCATGTATTTCAACTGCTCAACTTTCATTTTATTCGGTGATTCTAATAGTCCAATAATTATTACTTTAGGCCATTATTGAATGATATACTAATAGATGTTTTCAAAAAAAAAATTAAAATATCACAAAGTTAAGCACATAAAAATGGATGTTCAAGTCTATCCAGGTAGGCACAAAAAGGATCTTGAAGTCGAATGTGCCCCTTCAGTTTTTGTAGATATGCTCTTAAAGTCGAATGGCTTCCAAATCCCTGTCGAGACTTGCAAATTTGCATTCAAAGTCAAATGTGCCCCTTCAGCTCATAAAGTAACACAGTTCCCAAAATGCATGCGCAGATCTATCCAAGTAGGCAAAAAGAGCCCTTTGAAAGGAAGCCATGCATTTTAACCTAATTGAGAACCAATGGATTTTCCTTACAATCTTTGAATAAATTCTTGTAAATTTTTCTTGAAATTCAAAATCAAGAAATTAATGGTCACGAAGATAGTCTATAGGAATAGAGTAAATAATTTGTAAATAAAACTAACATTTCTTTGCTCTGGTATATGATAGGTGTCTTGCTCAAATTACAACAATTGAGAATAAGTTGAGGAAAAAAAAATGAAGGAAACATTGAAATGTAATAGATGTGAGAGAAGCGGCAAGGTGAAAAAAAAATTATTTGAAAGAGATATGGGTAGTTTTGTCTTTTATAAAGTTGAAATAAAAAATATAAAAAAATAATTTTAAATCAAGAGTGGAAGGGATAATATAGTTAAATTAATATAATAAGGAGTGTCAATAGCTAATAAAAAGATGGAAATAGCGCAAGCCTATATATATATTATATGTATAGATGGGCTTAGAGGAGCTACGGCCCCCAACTTGCGGGCCTTATAGTGCCGTACTATCAAATCTTTAAATACCATAACCCATATTTCTTCTCTTCGGCCCAAAAAAAAAAAGAAAAAAACAACAGGCCAATTCAACAGCCTAGCTACAAGACGGCAACGTTTCGGAACTCTCGCTCTGTCTCTGCTGATTAGCATCCATTTGCATTATTTTCATGGCGATAGTTCAGCCACCCTCACCGGCATCTGGGTTGGTCCTAGCCATCGCGTCTAGGGCTGTCGCAGCCCCCACAGACAGAGGTAGCAAGGTCCTCGGCATCGCCTGACCAGTCGTTGAGATGAAGCGAGGCTACGCGCAAGGCCGAACCCCGATGCCACCGCATGGGCCTCCATCCCTCGCCATTAAGTCAGTACAGCACCACCCTTGCTCCAGGCCTGTGCCGCCCCTCTCGTCATTAGAGAGGTGAGGTCCAAAAAAGGCAATCGCCGGCAAGTGACAAGGCTAGCGAAGGCCGTGACCTCGCCTGCCTCGGCTTGCTGCCTGCAGAGGTTAACTCTCTGTCTCTCTCTGTTTTCGCTCTTGCTGAAACGAAGGCGCCAACCGCTCCGGGTTCGCCTGAGCCTGGCGACCGATGTTGGGTCCAAACTTGCCGCCGCCGCCATTGGTCTCTGCCTCCCTTGCCGCCGCCGCCATCGGTCCCCTTCTTCTCTTTTTGCTTCTGCATTTACTTTCAAGATTTTTCATTACCAAACTTTAAAAACCATTAGTAGGTTTTCTAATGTCACGCAGGACGACATATTTGTAAGTAAAGGATACATCAATATCTCCATTTATTTTTTTTATGGAAAGGTCGATTCGAATAAAAAGTATATAATTTGGGGTCAGCTTGTGTAGAAAAGTGTTCAGTATTCATATTGAACATTAATTAAGGGATTTGCAATTCTTTTATCGCAAATTTAATTCGTTGTTTACCAAATCCGTATCAACTGCATTAGGTATCTTATTTTGTCCTAAAATGTAGAACAGACGGAAAACGCCTCTTGATGTTGACTTCCTATATAATTTGTTTTTTCTTGATGTAATTTAATTGGTACTTAATAAAACGTCCATCATTACACGTCACGGAGCTGTCAGTGTCATGCTTTTTTATGATGAGTCATTAGTTTTTGGTGCTCCTTATCGACCCATGAAATGATCGAAGGAAGTTCTCCCGCAACAATGATTGCAACGACGAAAATAAGCTCAATCCACATGTATCGTTTAATTATATGGATCTGATGTCATCCCACGATATATCTGAATTGAGTACATCTATCCATAGAGAGCACTCTGCACGTGCTTTTCTTTGTAGTTCTTTTTTTTTTAGGCGATGAGTTCAATTTCCAATTTGACAAAACGAAGGTATTCCACCATGAAGAAAGGAATTTCAAGAGCGTGAGAATTGACGTGAGAGGTGTGAGTTGAAAATAAGTCGAATACAAAATGATCGAAATTAAAAAGAGTATATACATAATTAGTACATAACTCATTTATTTGAGGTATTGAGTGAAATTGAGTGGAGATATAATTATCTTTGACTTAGACTTTATTTATATATGGGCTTTCTTCAACTTTGTAGAATAAGGACATACCATGATTGGTGAATGCGATGAATGATTTAAGAGTGAATCATGACATCGTCCAATTTTACTATAGCGTGTGCGTTTTTCATGATTGATCGGTTGTTTGCCGTCTTATTCGGCAAATAGGAATTAACTGCAACATGGTCCCGCTCGTGGTGGTCTGAAGTCTATCAAGCACAACATATTACAGGTGACATTTCATTTTCGATCGGTTTCCCCACCGTTTCCACTCAGAGATAATTGGCCGACTGACTTAATATATCGTCCCAAATGACGTTTCTTCAGCTTCCTGGCACGCCTCTGCTATTGGACACAATTCAGTACTTAAAATCACGCTGACCAAGCTATTTCATTCATTCACTTGAATCTGTTCTTGTACAGTACAGTTATTTGAATACTTAGTACCGAAATTAATCGGCAGGCCCTTAATTTTGCTAAGCATATACACTTTTTGATGTAGCACACACCACCCCTAATGACGTATTATCACTTACACTTGCTTCTTTTACAGAGACGCTACACATCATTTCCATACTTAAAGAGAGGCTAAGAGCCAGTGCGACATGTATAAGATCATATCATGCAGTTGGATAAGAAGCTTCCATGGCGAGACCACAGAGACCAGCCTTGGAGGTCACATCCCTCCGGATCCTTATGTACCCGGTCTCGCCCCACCCGGTGCCCCACGAATTCTTCAGCAGCCAATACTTGATCCCGCCGGAGGTCGTACCGTACCCCACGGCTGTGACAGCGTGGTCAAGGCTGGTCCCACACGAGCCCGTGAAGACGCCACCTGAGTAGAACTGGAATGAGAACCCGCTCCCCTCGATTGCCACAGAGACCGGCTGGTTCGCCACGGCCTGCAGGAGGGCCTTCTCGTTGTTGGCCGGCACATCCTGATAGCCTGTTATCGAGGCCACGATATTCGCCGCCTTGGCGGTTCTGCAGGTCCCGTCAGCCCCCTGGTAAGGGTAGTTTGCCTCGGAGGTGAGGCCACCCTTGCTTTTGATGAACTGGAAGGCACTGTCCATGAGCCCGCCCTCGCAGCCTTCGTCGATACCGTTAACATCGCAATCCACGAGTTCTTGCTCCGAGAGAGACACCAACTTCCCCTTCTTGAGCATGGTAATCCCTTCCATAGCCGCCACAGCCGAGAACGCCCAACAACATCCTTCACAAGAAGATAGTAAGTTCCCTCTGGCCGGCATACAAAAGTTGTTCAAATTATCGTGCAAAATTGAAGACGTAGGAATATGCACAGTAAGATAGGAGTAAAATGAATGTAACAGTGATATAGAGATACCATATAAGTGTTGCGTAGTTTGTTAAAAACATATTACTGCCCCGTTCATTTACAGCTCGAGTATGACAGTAAATTTGACATATTCATGAGACATGTATCGATTTTGCACTCACCACAGCTGCTTTGATCCTTGACAGACGTCACAGCCTTCTTGGTTCGCCAGTCCAAGACGGGTGGAGCAGCGGTGAAGTTCGCGTACTTGAACGGTTTCTCGTCCACAGAGGACAGGACACGGGTGGACCTCCTCTTGTAGCCAGTGAAGGAAGCGCGGAACTCCTCGTTGGTTAGGTCCGCGAACTTGTTCACAGCCAGTTTATACCCCGCATCCTTATCATTATTATGGGCGTTGATGCGGTTAACGTTCTGTTTGAATATCTCATACCGTTTCGCTTTTTCATCCGCGTCCTTGTACACGCGCCCGTGAACCGCCATCCACTGCTCATGTTGCTTTAACAGGTGTTCCTCTCCGAGAGGGCGGCAAAGCGTTTCTGAAACAGAAACTATGATGACCAAAAGAGTGGCTAATGTGAGGAATGGGAGGTTTTGTTTGGCCATAGTACTGGTGTGGGTACTATCTAGGACACAATTGGAGTGACTCAGTGAATGTGTCTTTAAATTTGTGCATATCTCCGAATGGGGATGATGGGTTTTTATAGACAAAATGTTGCTCAATTGTTGTTGCTCTCTCTTTCTGTTGATAATGCTTCAGTGGACCTCTCGCTGCTCCTACGTGCCTTGATAGATGTTCTGACTTAGACCCCTCAAATTGGAATTACGCTTGCTATTGCACACTCATCATGAGTACCACATACACAATTGAAGTGACTCTGGTTCTCATTGACTGATGGGTGATCAATCAAATTCTCCCAATAAATATTGATATGTAGTGCAAAAATATATGGTTCTAAGAGGCTTGTTGGTTTTGTGGTGGTCTCAACACCTAGCCAAGAGCGAATTGACCAGTTTCTTTCGTCCCGTCATTGGGATGGTACTTGGGCCAATCCGTACGTATTTGCTTCCATACATGTGTATGTATTGGCGTCTTCGACCTTTCATAAACTACAATAACCTGCCGTTATATGTAGATATGTATTTGCATCTATGTTTGCCTTCCGATCATGTATAAGTTGTGGTGATTCATGACCCTATTGGAAAGAATCGGTTTTCTTCACGGAAAGAACCCGCTTAGGTCAGCATCTGCTAATAAAATATTATTGATCTTGAGGGTGTAATTCTTTGTCAATGAATTGGTGCCACGTAAATAATCATAAATAACTAAGATTGACTGGTAGTGCGCAACACTAGACCTATACTTCAACCCTGAAATGATATTCTATTACCAAGATCAACTTTAGACGACAGGGGACTGAGTTCCCATTATGCTTGACTTAAGCATATCAACTTGTTTCCTTAGTTTGGGAAGAAGTTCCAGACGCTTCCCATGTTTTCAATTAAGGATAGAAGGCAGTCAAGTCACTCGTGAGCTATTCGAGTTCAAGTAGCTCAAGTATTAAAATTAATCGAGTCTAGCTCAAGCTCGAGAATACTTGACTTCAATAGCTCCGAAACCTAATCGGATGATTATATCTCTACTTATTTAAATTATATCTACCCTTTTACATCTATAAACAAAACAAATATAATTATTTATTTTTGAGCTGGAATTATTGGCTAATTGAGTCAAGATCAAGCTTATTGACAAAGTTATTTCAATCAAGCCTTAATTATCCAGTTGAGTCAAGATCACTTGAGTCAAGCTCGAGTGTTGAACTATTGGTGACTCAACTCAATTATATATGTGATATCTTTCGGGGATATTACTAAAAAAGCTCTAAACCTAATGCACTTATATCAATTCAATTATAATTATTTTAATTTAGTTAATTTAGTTCTAAACCTTTTTTACAATTTGCCAATGTAATTCATACAAACAATTTTTTTTTTTTTTCTAAAAATCGTTGACGTGAATACTTATTGTCTTACATGATATGGTTGTCTCTAACGTAGACAATTTTTGCAATTTTTAATCATTTTTCTAATTTTTTTTTTCCTTTTTCTCTTACCTCAGGCCAAATCATGCGACCCAAAAGATAGTCTCTTGAGGTAAGGGAACCTTAGGTGAGGTTGCAGGAACCAAATCTGGCTCGTCGATAGCTAGATTTGGCCTCGCAAGCAGCTCACCGGCTGCCCGTTGGTTGCTAATTCTTCGCTAGTTTTGAGTTTTGAGTGTAAAAAAAAAAAAACAAATAGCAAAGGCATTTTACAAATTATAATTTTTCCAAACTCCATTAAAACCAAAGTTTTTTCCTAATGCACTTTTAAATTACAATTTACCATACACTACTTATATTGAGAAAAATCATTTTAACCTAAAGTTTTCTCATTTTTCCAAAAACTTCCCTCAAAAGAGAACCAAAAGCACCCTTACTCACCCCTAATGCGTCCCTTCCTCCTCAACCTAGCTAATAATATTAATAAAATGAAAGTTAACACACACACACACATACATACATACATACATACATACATACATACATACATATACATACATATATATATACACATCTTATCACACATTGATGACCTGTGTTGAAGTGATTATGCTATTGGAGAGCGAAGTATTCTTGAGTAGATAAGGCCATTTGTACAATTTACTTTAATCAATTGAACGGGTCTCGAGTTTTGGTCAACATTGGGTGAGGATAGATTGGGTGGAGTCTGCTCTTGGCATTAAGAGAGATAATTTCAAGTTTGTAATCTCCTTATTCATGGTGGATTTATCACTCCGCCCTCTCCTAGATGTAGGTCTCATAGACCTGGGAACGAACCAGGTAAATCCTACCGTGGTGTTTCTCTATTTGTCCTCCGTTTTTCTATTGATGTCGTTCCTGTGATGAATTGCGTGATCTTATCGTACAATAGCTCATACTCTACTTTTCTTTAATGTTATATGATCATCAATGAATAATCTAGTTTTGTTACTAGTAAATGATCATCCATGATTTTTTTTTTTTTTTGGGGGGAGGTAAGATAGTCCGTCAGTGTTACTTTACTATCATTTCCAGTGAAGATATTGCAAATTTAGTTTCTCATAATCTAAGTGCATTGTGAACCTACATGTCGAGGGACATGTGTGAGGATGTAAAGTGAAATGAATCCCATACTAAGATATGTTGTACAGTGAAGAAGTTAATATATTGTAGTTAGCTCATAATGTATTAGGCCGAATTCAAACTTGGACTCTACCTTGAATTTTTTTTTAAATAATGTATTGGGCTTCTTGTTGTGCAACCCCAACATGTGATATTAGAGTCAATGGTTGATTGAATTGGTCAGGTCCAACATGTGTGGACGACAGTTGGGGGATATAACTTAAAGAAAGAATCTCAAATGTCATTACCATGTGGTGGACGACAGTTGGGGGAAATAACTTAAAGAAAGAATCTCAAATGTCATTACCATATCAAGGTGGTAGATGATGCATTCTTGCCGAGTTTGTCTAGGCCAAGGAAATCGACATGGAGTCAGGGCAGATGTTTCGTGTCTTGCTATACCTGGCCATTCAAGACTCTTGCCATGCTTGGCCATTCAAGACGCATATTCAAATTGAGATAATATTGGTGTGGAAGGATACATGGATTAAGGAAAGAGGCCTAACATAGGAGGCGCACAAGTGAAAGGAAGATTGTTTGAGGTCCAAGTGGGAGAGTGTCAGGCAAAAAAATTTGAGAAAATTACCATATATGGCTAAAAAACCTATTATACGGAAGTCAATTTAATTCTAAAGTTTTAAATTTTTTCAATTTAGTTTTAAACATTTTCTTGAAATTCTAATATAGTACTTCCGGTCAATTTTCGCCAAAAATCACAATGTGATAGTTTAGCCATCATTGGCTATCATATATTATACATTGCCACACTAGCAATTTTATGTAAAAATTGACTGAAATGACTAACATTAAAATTTTGTGCAAAGATTTATGATTAAATTAGAAAGTTCAAAATTGAATCAGTATCTATACAATAAGTTTAGCACTAATTGCGCAATTTTCCCCAAACAATTCTCGCATCACAAAGATGGAGTAAGATGGAGCAAATTAAGACATGTTTGGTAACCGGCTAAATAATGTTTGATTCTATTTTTTTTTTCTTTGAAACAAAAAAAGAACAAGAATCCATTTGGTAACTCTTTTGTTCTCAAGAATAAACTTGAAACAAAATAGAGAAGTAAAAAAAAGTTGTTTCTTTGCTTCCAATAACCATTTCATAATCAAGACCACTTTCCTTTTTTTCTCTTTTCTTTTCTTCATTTTTATTTTCTTCCTTTCCTTTTCTTCTTCTTCTTCTTCTTCTTTCTTTCACCGGTCGCTGACCTTAACGATGACTGGTGACTAGCTAGGTGAGGGCCAGTGGCCTTGTCAGAGCCTTACCGACGACTAGGTGAGGCTTGGCCTCACTTTGGCTAGGCGAGGTCGGCCTCGCCAAATCGACCTTGCCTTGGCAAGGCGAGGCCGACCTCCCCAGATCTAGTGAGGTCGAGCTCACCTAGCCATCGATGAGGCTTCAGCTTGCTAGTAATTAGGCAAGCTTGGCCTTGCTGGGGATTGATGACGCTCCAGTAAGATTGCCGACCTTTGTCTAGCTGATCACTAACCATGGTTGAGGCCAGCAACCAATTAAAGGAAGAAGAAGATAAAAAGAAAAAAATGTAATAAAATTATTAAAAATTACAACAAATGCTAAGTCATAAAAGAATTTGAGGGTTATATCAAACACATTTCTATTTTTTATCATGGGAATATAAATTTTGAATAGCTACCAAACACTTTTAAATGCTCAAAAACTCGTCTAGGAATAGAATTGGAAAAAACCATTTCTGAGCAAAAATTATTTCTATGAACAAAATGGTTATTAAACGCACTCTTAACATAATGTAGTTGATGCTAGGCCTATCACTAATTGTACTTGATGCCAAGAACTTCAACGGTATTTGGTCAAAGGTCCATTGAATATTCCACTTTCCTTTAAACCAAAGGAGAGTGGATGAGAATTGTTTCCACTTTGCACCATGATGATAGTGAAGAACACTAAAGGTGATCAGTTTCCGGGTGAACCGATTCTTACTCAACAATCGAAAATTGGATCAGTGGAACTAGTTCTCCATTTCTAGAACAAGGAATTAGTCCACTTTGTCTTGAAACCGCTTGACTGAAACGACTAGTCCAAATTTGGTTTCCAAGTGGGCCAATGGATCGATGATCTAGTTTCGCATATAGATTTCTATGATAAAAAAGTTTTAATTTTTGTTGAAAAATGAAAGTGCTTTGTTATTTTCCATTTGTCCACTGCTAGTTTAACTATACTGAAATCAAGACCTTGCAGGATAAAGTACGGCTCATCTAATTGTGATATGTAATGACGTGAAGCATTGGATGCTACCAAGAGGACTTCAAAATACAACAGGTTGCATTCTTTTAGCCTTGTAAGATAAATTTCTAAAAATTTAAATTAAAAAAAAAAAAAAAAAATTGGTCCGATTTGAGTGGTCCCGGGAGGTGGTTCCACCCATAGAATTGGTAACTGGATAAAAAATCACTGATTTCAATTTGTTGGAATCAAAAAACAGACCGATGCCCCTAGAAATTGTCCAGAATCAGTCAATTCGGTCTTTTCCAGGCGGTACCTTTTGCTTTCTCCAAATAAGCACATTGGAGATGATTATTTCTTCAATTTACTACACTTATTGTTGACGCAGTTCATGGAAAAGTGTTTGTAATGAATTTTACTCTTTTATGTAAAACTCTAGTTTTATATTGCTTAATAGATTTTATTAATGAGTTTTTGGCCATTAGTTAAACAAGCAAATAAAGAAAATTTACAGCATTAATTTAGTGTTTTGTTTCATGTTATGAGTAATCATTTTTTTGAAATCCGAAATATTTCTAAGGAAAAATTCCAAATGAGAGCCTGAAGTGCCCTCGTTGTCTCAAATAAGGGCTCGAACTGGACCTTCTATCAAATAAATGTCTAAAGTGGTCATAATTATTTCAAATAAGGGTCTGAAGTGATTGTGGTTGTTTCAAATAAGAATTGGCTCTCACTGGTTGTTGGTTGGCTAAATATTTCGATAGATCAAATGGCGTTTTCGTCCAAATATAATTTTAGTTTTAAAATTATTTTTCATTATTTTCTCTTCTTCTTTTTCCTTTCAAGCGAGGGTTGGCAGCCATTGAGAGCGGCCTCACCTGGGGTGATGGTCACCTCGCTCAGGCAAGGCCATCCCTCGCCAGCTTCTGGTAAGCCTCACCTAGATCTAGCAAAGGCCGACCTCGCCAATGGTCACGAGGGCAGCTTCCCCTAGGGCAAAGGTCACCTTGCCCAAATGAGGCAATCCTCGCCCAGATCTTAGTTAATCCTGGATCACTAGACATTTCATCGAGGAGGCTATCGCAATCCTTATGACACGGACAGGAAAAGTTTTAATATCACTAATAAAATTGTTTATTTTCATTGAATTAAAGGTTGAAAATGGAGATTCCAAAGACGTCGTCTTTTCAAGATAGGAGATCTTCTTGAGACAGGCGGTTGATATAAACTTAGTTCTGGTTGAGCAATCGTCTTCATTTTAGTTAAACAATGCACGAAAGACTTCAATGAGCACGCATTTCTTACATTTTTGTATTCATGATTTAGCAGGTACATAATGATTATTTAATCTTGTTTATTAATATTGACCCGATTAAGAAACGACCGTCCTCTCAGCCACGTCTCTTTTCTTTAATATTTGTTTTTTTCTTAACGTCGCCAATTTCTTAATGATGTTACTACATTTCAAGCTGGACAAGAGAAGAAATAGGAGGGGAATTAAATATGCTAGAGTCATTTTCCAGGAAATAATAATATCTTTCACCGATTGGCTAACACCTAAAAATGAATTAGAAATATTTTCCGCCATTTGATAGGGGAATTAGATTTCCCAGGGAAAAATTATAAAAGAATTCAAATTTTTAATTCTTTTTTTCTTTTTCTTTCATTTCCTCTTTCTTTTTTCCTCACTCGGTGGCTAGCCATGGCGACAGTTAGCGACCTGCCATAGGTGAGGAATGAACTCGCCCAATTCTAGGGAGCTTAAGCCTCACCACAAGCTTGTGAGGCCTCAACTTTTCTAAACCAACTAGGCTCGAGCTCGCCAGCCTTCAACAAGTTCATCCCTCGCTTGTGGTCAATCGCCGGCCACTAGAAGAGAAAGAAGAAAAAAGAAAAGAAAGAACGAAAATAAGAGAAAATAAGAAAAATAAGAAAGAAAAATAAAAATAATTCAAATTTAAATTTTTTTAAAATATTTTTATAAAAACAAAGATTTCATTAAACAAGGAATTGAGCTCGAGCACCAAGAATCCACATCTAGCCTTTGTGGACCAAACCTCGAGCGTCTGGGATCCAAGCTTAGGTGCTGAGGAATCAAGGATGGGCACCTGAGGTATGGGCTTGGTTTCGAGGGACCCGAGCATGGGGACTAGGGGCTCGGGCTCGATCTCGAAGGATTTAGGCCTAATTGTTAGAGCTTGGTCCAGAAGGCCGAGATCCGAGAACTAACGTTAGGGTTTTTGTGCTCAAACGTAGAATTTTATTTAGGGATATTCTGAAAAATGTTTTCCGACTTTTCAAAGAGAATATCTTTTTATTGAATTTAAGCATAATTTTTCCACTAACTAGGAAAAGATTTTCCGTTAACTCATTTTCCTAAGTAAATCAAATGCCGAAAAGTGAGAAAAAAGTTTTTTTTAAAAACATTTTATGCAAAACAAATGAAACCTTAATGCAAAATTAAAATTAATGATTTCTAAAATAGGTTGATCTTCAAAGTGCATCTTCGTGATTTTGCTCATCGAAGCTATTTTTCACTACTTTTCCAAAAAGGCAACGCGTTTGCTCTTTTGCTGGTGCATCAAATATTCTATGCAACACCCTTAATGTGACGGCCCGAGCGACGATGTGCATGGAGGAGGGATGGTGGTGCGTCCGCACCTTGGTCCCCGGACGTGCGCAAGGAAGGGGTCCCTCTCTCTCTTATCCCACATCGCCTAGGGAGAGAGTTCTAGGCTGCCTTATAAGGCAATGAGCCCTCTAATTGTACATATGCATTTTCTTATGGTAGTATGGGCTGCCTTAAGAAAAACAAAACCGTGAAGACTTAGTGTCCAAAGCGAACAATATATCTACAATGGAGATCCAGGGCGTTACACTTAAAGTACAACTATAGGATAACGATGTTTTTGACGTGTATATTGCAAGAATCTTTGATTGGAGTTTGAAAATGAAGAAGATAAGAGCAAATAAAAACTATTTCGAGTGCTCCGTTCGGACCACAAAATACAGATCCTCCCCATTTTCCTTGCTCGATGGACCCCCATGACGCCAAAATTTTCAAAAAGATCAATCAATCGTCGCGAAACGACGTGACCCCATAAACTCCAGATGCATGCAGATACTGCCGAGGAAGATTCCTCTTATTATATATGTCATTTCAAGTGAGAATACGATTCCTGAATCAGCAAACTTGGACCTGCCCGGCGGGTCTGAATCAAATTACCACTGTTGCTTCATCCGTGCAAGCTTAGGAAAGCTCTTGACCAATGGGGCAGAAGAACATCGCAATCAACGGATGAAGATGGGAGTTTTGTTACGTTAAGAATCTTACACATTTTTTTTGGTTAACAAGTCGTATGTTGATTGGCAGGTTCGATAACTTACAAAATTTTCCAAATTATTGGTGATCGCTGGTGTGGAGTACAGCGCTGGGGAGTTTGCTTGTCGTGGGTTTTCTAAGAGCCCGCTATTTTTAAAAGGGGTACGGATGGCCTTATCTACAGCGTTGGAACCATCCTAATTTGTCCCGCAATCGAGGGTAAAGAAGTCGGCACTTGAGCCCCCGAGGTCAGCACAATTTATCTTGGCATCCGGGAATTTTCAGCTAAGAAACTAAAGATCAAATGTTCGAACGGCACGAACCCACATGTAAATTGAACTGGATCAAAGCTATCTGCATATATGCCAAAAACCCGAACTAAACCGATTCTCAAGATTTGTAAAACGTTCCATATGTTTTCAAGTAGCCGAGTCTCTATGTTTACATCCTAGTTATAACTACCAAAAAGAGGAGCAGAAGAAGATGAAGCCCTCGTTCGAGAGATTACGTCTTTGAAGTGAGTTTTACTCCATAGTCATAAAGATCAAACGATAAAATGCAGAGAGGAGGAACTCGGTAGGTTCTTCAAGCCTGAAGTTGTCTGAGCTGATACATGTAGAACGAGAATCGAAGCTCAAGATCTGCATGCATGCTCATCTTCCTCGGATCTACCGTGATTTAATGAAGACGTATCGTGTACGTCATATTTATGTATATGTTCACATTGAGAACCGATTCTGCAGAATCCAACGGACATGAATCTACTGAACCTTTCATGAATCTTGAGGAGAACCAAAATCAATCAACCTCAGCGACAGTGATCGATCGCGTCTCTTCGTGAAAAGGCAGCGACACTTCAATTACTAGAAGAGCCTTTGCCACTCTGAAAGATGCTACCCATCATTTTCCCTGAAGATTCCATTCACATGATCGGAATACATTTGTCTCCTACACCATGTTCTGGCTTGTCGTACGTGGTTATTTATTTAGAATGGGTTTATTTAACAAAAAAATAAATGATTTGAAAAATAATCTTTTCTATTGCTTGCCAAAGTGAATGGACAATAAATATTTTTATCATATACAAAAATATTCAAAAATAAATTGGTACAAATTATTATCGGTAATGAAAATATTTTTAATCAAGTAATTATTTCAAGCAATATAATCAATTATCTTTAAGAAAATATTTTCTAAATCATTCCTATTCCATGAAAGAAACATAGCTTTAGTTATGAAAAGCATTGTACGGGCCAACCACAATACTGGCCAATTGCCAATGATACTAGCACAAGAACGAGCAATAGAAGAAGAGGCAATGACGATAGGCCATGGTGGGGCAACCGCCCAACTGCGCAATATAGATTGAAAATTGGTATGTTGTCGACTCATTGAAATCCATATCTAGCTGAAATTTACCACTCCACACTTATAACAACCGGTTAAAATTTCAATTAATTCACCTATAACTCAGCCCACTAGACACGAGTTAAAAAGTGGGTCTTTGACCCATTTCGCCATGTCTACTTGATATTAATATATTACTAGAATTAGAATATCGATCTCAAATTAAACAATCGAATCTCAAACCTATGATATCAAAAGTATCCTTGAGAAGTCGAACGCTTGCTGTATTATTATGCCAAACAATGGAAATGAAAACCAAATTTTCTTCTTGTAGTAATTTATGACGTTTATCTTAAATTGATTAAGGTCGAATTATTCTAACTATGACTAATAATGTGGAAGTTTATTTTGATTTCTCTTCTTTCTCTTTCGGAGTACTTACTTTGTGGTAGGAAATGAAATGGGATAAATTGATTGGCATGCAAGGGTGCACGCAGGCAATCAATGGACAGGTGACGTAAATAACGGGTTTCAGTCGAGAATTGACAATTGGCGTCACCGCTTGAATTGCACTTTTGATGTTGCTGTTTTAGGACATTGTGTGTACCTTATTTATCGGTGTGAATGTTTGGACAATTGGCAAAACATGGATTGATGCGTAAACGAATTGGTCGAGATTCGTAATTTGGACTCCCTCGACAGATTAGTTTTCCCCTTTTCGCGTTGGCAATCATGCAAGGACGTCGAGTGTAACTTGAGCCCTGTCACTTCTTGGGAAGGTAATCCTTGCCAAGTTGCCATCATGGATACTGATTATCGAAGAATACAAAAACCTCTTGCTTAATATGTCCTGAGCGTTGGGTCCCCCCCTTTTGGCATAGGAGCCGCCACCCAATTTGATTGGACGATTCTATTGTTTCGTTTTCATCGAAACGATTTTTGTTTCGTGCCGATAGATTTTGAAAGAGTATATAAATCTTGAAAATCTATTGGTGAAATTATAATAATAATAGTTGGTCATAAAATTCTTGTGACATATTGGTAACTTATCAACAAGAAATTTTCATGAAGTTATAAATTTTTTATACAGTTTGCAAATTGTAAATTTTTATTATCTATTGGGAAAATTATCAAAGCAATTCTAAATATTTTTGCAATTATGCCAATTCAGTCCTAAAGATTTTTGTATTGGTATCAATTTAATCTATTTGAACAATTTTGGTTGGCCGTCCAGCTAACATTGACTTGGCAATTTTTTTTAACATTTTTTTTTTTTTTTTGTTCTTTCTTTTTCTTTTTGTTTTCCCTTTCCTTCTTCCTCTAGCCAATTGTCGGACCAGCTAGAGGTTAGGGCTAGTGAGGTCGAGCCTCAACCACCCTTGGCTAGGCCTTGCCCTCATTGTCACTGCGAGAGGTTGAGCTTGCTCAGCCATAGTGAGGCTTATCCTTGCCTAGATCTAGTGAGGTCATGCCTTGCCAAGGTTGTAGGCAAGGTGGAGCTTGCCCTCGACTAGCAAGGTTAGGTCGAGCTTACTCAATCATGGCGAGGCTAACCCTCATCCCGCGACAGCGAGAGTGAGACTTACCAATGATCAGGGAGCCCGAGCCTCTAGTTGGCTTGGGAAGAATGAAAGAAAAAACAAAAAGAAAGAGAAAAATCAAAAAATCAAAAAGAGATTTTAAAATTGCCATATCAACCTCGCCTAGACCGTCGATCTGCCAAAGTTGGCCAAATTGATTAAATTGACATAAATACAAAAGATTTAGGACTGAATTGACAAAAAAAAATAACATTTATAATTTTATTTTATTTTTTGGTCAAACCTACGCTAATTTTACTCTAACACTCATTCTCAGACTTTTGCCATGCCTCCTTGTAGGGCGTGGGAGTCGAAACCCACTCCTGAAATGAAATCGTCCCCACCTCAATCCCCCCTGAGAATGTAGGGATTTGAACCTCCAACCTCCCCCTTCCAAGATGGAAGGGTGGCCATTGGAGCGAACCCCCAGTGGTTAACGTTTATAATTGAATTGGCACAATTACAATAGGTTTAGGATTATTTTAGTCATTTTTCCCTAATCTATTACCAATCATTGTTTGCCTTTCTTTCCAACAAATTAAATTTTGCCGATGCTTAGTGAACTTATTAATCCTTATTTGAATGGCTTACAATTTTGTTTCTTGATTAAATAACCACCAAGTTTTGAATTATCAATTCCCATATGAGTTAATTATCAATGTTGATTTTTTAATGTATCAACATTTATTGTCATTTGACAAATTTGATTTTTATTTATAGAAAAAGAACACGGCATTAAAACCCACACTCAAAACAACGGATCATAATGAGTGGAGGGATGCCGAAAAAAAAGCCACAACCGTGGCAACCCACTAACAATTAGAAAGGAAAAGCACCGCATGAACAACCGGCAAACAGATACGATACGCCCTTAGGTAGGGAAGGAACCATCCTCAAGATTCAGTAAGAATCGCTGCATCAACTGCCTTAATCAAGATGCATAAGCTGAAAGGGAGGGAATTAACACTCCCTAGAAAAGACGACCGGGTCAATGCCCTAACTCCGCTACAACCTTCTATTCCTAATGTTATCTTCAACATTCCTAACAGTGATCGTCTTATCTTTGACCACTTTAAAGAGATGATTCTTTATAGCCAGGACAAAAAGAGCTTGTTCTCTGAAGAGAATGTTGTTCCTATTGTTCCAAATAATATGACACGTCGCTCAGAAGGAGAAGCGGGCTATGCACTTATAAAGCATTAGTAAGTTATGCAAATACAAATTGATAAGTTAGTACAAGAATTTGTAATTTACAAACTATAAAGAAAATTAGTAAATTGGTGGTATTTTACCAACAAATACCTAAAAAAGAGTAACTGATAATTTTATTATCACCAGTTTTTGACAATAATCAATACTTATTGAATTTACTGGTATTGAGACAAATCAATATTTTTTGGGTACGGAACAATCAAATTTTACAACTCCATGATATCTATGAGAAAAGTGGGAGAAAACAAAAAGTAAGATCTTCAAAAGATATGTGAGATAAATGCAAAAAAACTCTAAGCATTTTATGCATAAGTCGATTGAACTTTAATCGATTTATTTCGTTGATTAAATCATAAAACCTTATAATTTTAGGCAATCGAATCATGTTCAATTTCCACGGCTGCAAGCCAAATATAATTTTTAGGAACAACGACTAACTTAGGATTTGATAAACTAAACTTAGAATAATTCATCATAATACGTTAAACAATCAACTCATTAATGAAAAAAGCATTTAGGACTATTGTTGCACTTGCCCCCGAAGATCTGCTTTTGGAAGTAATAGGTTTGTGCCAATTTGGCAATTTAAGTAAGGGAAGTTTGGTTCGATAGTGTTGAAGATAATTAGTATATATTTGATTGCCCATAAACTTGATTGATTATTATTGATATTATGTGTATCTCGTTACCTTAAATTCTCGTATAATCAAAATGTACAGAGAAATATATAGAAATTAGACTATTCTTCCTCCTGCATATTTCATATTTTGGTATTAGAGCTAAACGATTTTGAAATGACCTCACTAAGTGCACATCGCACTTGATACACACCCCTAGTGCATATCCAAGTGCACAACCGAAGCACACCTTATATCTCACGTCATTCTCTTATCCATCTCTTGATGTCAATTCTCAATATTGTTCATCACGACTATAGCCATGTCAACATGTTCTATCGTGGCTTTGCCATAACAACAACCACGGTAGCCTCCTAGTGCATAACCTACACAGCAGCCACGATAACCATGTGCTACATACCCTGCACAACGGCCATGGCAACCTCTTATTGCATAGTTTGTGCAGCAACCATGCTAGCCTTCTATCGCGTCACTTGTGCAATAGCCACGACAACCTCCTGCTATATAGCTTGCACAATAGCCACATCAACGCACAAAAGGGCTGCTGTGAGCTTGCACATATCAGCCAATTCTCTCTTCAACGCATCAAACTACTTAGGCGATCCACCTTGGCATTTTTCGAACCTTCTCTCCAAATTTCAATTAAATTTTTCTAATTCACCTTAAGTTTGAAGAGATGTGATAAATAATTAGATTTTTCCTTTGATTCTCTATATCTATTAGGATTATGCATATCTTCCTTGATTGCACATATTCCTAGTTAATTATAATTGATGTTATATTTATCTCATTAAATATGATAGTAATCTAATAAAATTTATATATAGACTCATGTACCCTTCATTATGACATATCAAAATATACAAAAATTATATGATTCCCTATTTGATATTTAATCGGTATGTTTGATGAAGAATATATGAGTCTATTTATAGATTTTACTAGATGACTAACTAAGAAAATAAGATAAACATAACATTAATTATAATCAATTCAGGGATATGCACAATTAAAGAAGATATATGTATAATCCTAAAAGATATGAAAAATAAAAGAATATATTTTAACTATCTGTAACTTCCCCTCAAGCTTAGGGTGACTTAGAAGAATTTAGTTGGACTTTGGAAAAGGATCCAAAAAAACACATGGCTAGATCGCCTAAGCAGCTTGAAGAGAGAACAAGCCAAAGTGCGTAGGCTACGCAGCAAAAAGTTGACGTGGCTGTTGTTGAAAAATTCGATTTTTTTCGATTGGGTTCTTATTCGGAAAACAAAAAATGTTTTAATTGGTTTGATTTTTGTCAGTTTGGTTAACCGAACCAAACCGATAAAATCTATTTTTTTTTTCCTTTTTTTTACTTTTCTTTTATTTTTTTAAATCATTATTTATTTATTTCTTTTTCTTTTTCTTCTTCTTCTTCATTGGTCGGTCACTAGCCACGATGGCGACTAGCGACCAACCAGAGGTGAGCTCAAGCCTCACTATAGGTTGGTGAAGCTCGAGCTTGATAGCTTCCGATGAAGTCGAGCCTCACCAACTTGTGGTGAGGCCGAGCTTGCTCGATACTAGTGAGCTTGAGCCCCACTAGATCCAACCACCCGAGCGGGGCTCAAGCCTTGCTGGAGGTTACCAGACATCAATGAGGCTTTGGCGATCTCCGGCGAGGCTTGAACCTCACCTAGCTCGCTGGATCTAGCGAGGCTCAAGCTCGCTGGTATTGGGCGAGCTTGGCCTCGCCACAAGCCAGCAAGGCTTGACCTCGCTAGAATCTAGTTAGCTTGATCCTCACCGTCTTGTGGCGAGGCTCGAGCTCGATTTGGCCAGTCACCAACCGCCATCGTGGCCAACAACCGGCCAATGAAGAAGAAAAAGAAAAAGAAAGAAAAGGAAAAAGTAAGGAAAAAAAGAAAAGAAAAGGAATAAAAAATTAATTGAAAAATCGATTTAAAAAAAATTATAGAAAAGGGTGTATGTAGGGAAAAAAAAACAAATACAAAAGTTAAAACCAAACCAAATTTAACAAACCGAGCCAGGATTTTGGTTCGGTTCAATTTAAGTTCGGATCAGATTTCGGTTTGGTTCAATAAATTTCCTTATCAGTTCGATTTAGTTCAGTTTTCTTCGGTTCCGTTTTCCCAAAAAACTGAACCGAACCGAATCATTTACACCCCTACTATACATACTACTCAATGACAAAATAGGCTGAAACATTTTTAGACATGATGAACAATGAGGATTGACGTTGAGAGAAGGATATCAATAGTACTTCTAAAAGAAAAGAAGAAGAAGGAGAATGACACTACATAAGGTGTCCGCCGGTTGTGCACTGGGCACACTCACATTTTTTTTCTAAAGATTGCAACATAAGAAATATGGAAAGAAAGATTTTGTAATTTTTATATTTCTTTGTGTGTTTTGATGAAGACTACATATGCCTATATATAGGCTTTATTATATGACTATTTAAGATAATAAAATAAACATTATACTCATTGTAATCAATCAAAAAATATGCACAATGATATATGAATACTCTTGAGAGGTATGGAGAATCAAATGAAATATCTTAAATATCTCTAAAAAATAACTAGATTAAGTAATTTTACGTGGATAAATATAACAGCAAAAGAATTTGGCCTACCCGTTACGTGAGGTCCTATCATTTATACTACAATATGAGGAATTCATTCTCCATTACAATCCGAAACGTTCACAACCTCCAACGAGAGGATATCATCAAAGATCTCCATATGTTGCTATTGAGATCTCCCATTCTTGCGAGTGCATAATGAGCTTGTCCAAGTCATACGTCCGATCGAACTATGTAAATCATGTTCGCTTATTCTAATGTTTACATTCATATTTCACAGCATCTCTCGATCGAGCTTTGTTAGAGCTATCTTGCGTTAGCAAAGTAGAATGGGTTTATGGCTCTAATAACAGACGGTCTTCTACTGAAATTGTAGAACCTACACGGCCCGGCGAGCCCACAGTTTATACGGGCCTAAACTGTAGCTAGCAAGCCTAGCACGACCCATTTTCCTTGTCGCGCATGGGACGAGTTTGTTTGTTTGCCCAATCATAATGAAATATAGTTACTGATTTAATGTAATGACATTACATTTTCAAGTCGATCGGCAAGGGATCGATTTTATTACAATTCATCTAGTGGACTTATATTTATACTTCATGCAATGGGATAGGAAGCTAGCATGGCGATCCCGCAAAGTCCTTCCTTAGCATCGACCTTTCTCTGAATCCTCACGTACCCTTCCTCGCCCCATCTGGTGCCCCATGAGTTCTTGGCCAACCAATACTTCATCCCGTTATGACTCGTCCCATACCCGACTATCGTTACAGCATGATCATAGTCAGTCCCGCATTCGCCAGTGAACACACCACTGGAGTAGAACTGGAAGTCTTCATTGGAATCAACCGCGACCGCCACTGGTTGGTTCGCGACCGCTTTCAGAAGGGCGTCCTCATCATTCTCAGGCACGTCCTCATAGCCGCGGATCTTGCTGGTATGTTCATGGGAAGCCTTGGCTTTGCACGCGCCTTTCGAAGCATTATAGGGATATTCGGCTTCCGTTGCAAGCCCACTGTTTTGTTGGATGAACTCAAAAGCTTCGTCCATCCAACCATACTCGCACCCGTGGTCATCTCTCTCCACGTCGCAATCCACAAGTTCTTGCTCCGACAGCGAAATTAAATTACCTGTAGTGATCTTGATAAGCCCCTCCACCGCCGCAACAGCTGAAAATGCCCAACAACTAGCTGCACGCACGTTATAAACGACCGAAAAGAAAGGATCTGAGTTGAACTCGAAAGCAAGATGTCTTCGAGTTTTCAAAAATTAACATAAGTATGTCTTACTGATAATTAGTGAAAAAAGTGATGGTTTCTTACAACAATGGCGTTGATCTTTGACCGGGGTGACCGCTCCCTTCTCTCTCCAATCAATGGAAGATGGCACATCGGTAAAATTCTTGTACCTAAAAGGAGTATCATCTTTTTTGGACCCAATTCTGGTCTTTGGCAGTCTAAAGCCACCACGAAAAGCTCTGAACTCTTCGTTGGTCAAATCTGCAAACTGGTTGATTTTTAATTTGTAATCTTTGCCCGACGCACTGTTGAAGGACTCAATGTACTTCACATTGCTCTGGAATATTGCAAAGCGCCTATCTTTTTCCTCAGCGTCCTTGTAAGTGCGTCCATGTTGAGCCATCCATAGCTCGTGCCTCGACAGCAAAGTGGACTCTCGATGGAGAGATCTGCACTCGGCTGGCAAAGCCCAAAACACTAAAACGAAAGAGACGAGCAAGGAAATCAGTCGGGATTGCTTTGTGAAAGCCATGAGGTTACTGTGTTGTGACAATGCATATCTAAAATCTCTCGGGGTTTATGTAGACCAGAAAGGTGTTTGCTTAGGTCTTGAGGTAAGAGATTGTTTGGTCCGTGCATCGTTGGAACCCATTAAAGTAGAGTTGAGAGTGATTTGCACGAAAACGATGTTCACTTGAGCAACTTTCAAACGAAGACATGCACGCAGAGACTGCTTTTGGGGGCCATGGGCCAATGGCGATAATAAAGTGTGACAATAACGTAAATGGGGACATATGATGGAAGAATCTGTAACCTCTGGGGTAGTTTACCGTGATTGAGCAAGACATATCGATGGTGGAGCGTCCCTATTGCCCATCTGATACCAAATGCTAAACCTCGCGAACAAAACTCAACGTGTTATTTCAAATCTTACCTTGCATCTTTTATCTTTTAATTTACTTGATTAAGATGTTATTTCAAAAAAAAAAAAATTATTTGCCTATGGTAACGATTTTGTCGTAAATTTATTCCTGAAATACCAAAAAAGCGAGTCATCACTAGGGGTGACGAGTATTTTGGCAAGCACACTAAAGCAGGCAGAACGGAAGGAAGACAACCTAAAAAAAAGAAAGGACAAGCATTTATCTCGGCCGAAAGGAAGGGCTTACCCCCGATTCCCGTTCCTTTGCGGGTTAGCTAAGAGAAAAGTTGATCTTCTTCTTCTTCTTTCTTCCAGATGGATATTTACTATTTAGGAATCTGTCTTCTTTATAGATATTGAAACAAGGTAATACTCTGAGAGCGTCTTTACTGCCGGTAATGCTCAATTTCAGTCACTTGTCGAAATCCATAGGCGGGAGCGGGGCGGAAGTAATCGCATGAACCTCCTTCGCACGCTAAACAGCCTTAGAGTCACTTCCATCTGGACTCTGCAAAATATCCCTGAGTTTCCTCAGCGGATATACTGAGTTTCCTCAGCGGATATACTACACCGCTTCTTTGATTTGATTGTTAAAATTACCGACCCATCATCTGATAACCAACTCCCACAAGGATCATCCACCTATTGGGCGAGACAAGCTACCTTTAGCGCACATCCAAGAGTACTCCCCTTTCTATAGGAATGGATTTCCGAAATTGGAACTTGCTCTTGAGCTATAGTTTTTACCGAGTGATAGTAGCCCTCGGGCATAATTAAGCTTTAGGAGTGCGAAAAGAATTGGTAACAAAAGGTTCATATTTGGTTGTTAGAAGTTTTGTCACACGCCCTAACTCCTATAGATGTAGGGGTAATGACACAGCCATCTTTCTTTCTGAAGGATGCAACCTCAAACAATATCAACATAACTTGTTATCAAATTTTATATCCATCTATATATCTAAAAAAACAATGAGTTGTTTATAAAATCAGAGTCTATAATTCATCAAAAAGTACAGATACATCCCCAACTCAACTAAAACCAGCAAATATGACACCGGAAAAAATGAAGAGAGATAGGAGGTAACACAAGTGAGATCTAAATTGGATAGGTTGCCCACCACTCTTAGGAATCCACCTAGGACATAAACTCACAACAAGAAATCCTTGTTGTTCTCAAGCCAAAGGCTAAATAAATTGTCAATCAAAACAAGTCTGCATTTTTATTCGTCATAGCATGTTTATATAAAATGAAGTTGGAACAACCCTCAAAGTATGAGTAATTACTAAGACTCTTTGGGAAAACAAAGGACTCATAAATAAGGACTCTAAAAACTTTAAACGATATTTGCTAAACCTTGAAAATATAATAAATAAATGTTGTTGAGTGTAGATATCCAAAACTTGCCCGATTCAATGAATGTGGACATCCTTCAAACACACGCCAACCGAAGTATCGGTATGATTATTGAAGTATCGGTAACTATGAGATCGATAACACTTTTGTAGAATCAATATTGTCTTTGAATGCTCCGGCATCAAAATGTTATCTCAAATGTGTATCCAACTATCTCAAGTCATACCCAAAATTAAACTATCAAAATTCCATGTTGATATCACTCATCTTACTTGCCACTAATTGATGAACCGGAAAAAAAGATTTGTAATGAATAAGCTAAGCGACCACAGTTTAGCGAGTTGTACATATCTCTTATAAGCAGAATGAGTATCCACCATGCATATTTATAAAGCCATACAAATGAAATAAATGTACAATATAGAAAATGATTTATACCTTTTTCAAAAGAAATTTTGTACCTATACTATCATAATGAACAGGTAAATACTCTCAACATGCATAGTGAAATACTAAGATAGTTATTCAATTCAAAATCACAAATCAAACATTAATAGTCAAACCTTGACAACAAGTTTTTAGAAGTGGCTCCCACGTTATACACATATCATGTAGCAATTAGTCATCGACTAACGTAAATCAATTGTACAATATTCTGGAGGTGGTTTCATGGTATTCATATCACTATGTAGCACTTAATCTTTGATAATAAAGTTCTAAAGGTGGCTCTCACAAAATTCACATCATCATGTAACATTTGGTCATATATATATATATATATATATCAATTAAACAAGGATCTAGAAGTAATTTCCACGAGACTCTTGTCATTGTATAACACATAGTCCTTGATCAACAGGGTTCTAAAGGTAGCTCTCACAAGATTCACATCACTATAAAACATTTAGTTCTTGACCAACGTATATCAATTAAACAAGGTTTTAGAAATAAGTCCCACGAGACTCTTGTCATTGTGTAGCACTTAGTCCTTGATCGGTATGCATACCTAGAAACTCAATCCCTCACTAGGTTCATAACAATAATAAACATCAAATTATCATCCACCAATAATTCACAAAACCAATCCAAAATCTATATCGTAAATCATAATTTTGTTTCATAAACCAAATCAAAACAAAATCTATATCGTAAATCGGAATATGCTTCTCATAAACTAGGTTCACAAATCAATACATAGGGTGTGTTTGGTTAAGCTTTCCCAATGAACTTTGAATCTCTAAAATCCCTTGAGAAAAAGTTAGGGTTATTGGTTAAAAAAATTTGGAGGGTCTTAAGTGAAAGCCAGCATTGACAAAGTTGAAAGCCCAAGGCAAGTGCACTTGCCTTAGGTTTTTAGCATTTTTGGAAGGCAAATTTTAGAGTTACTGAAATTTTCCGGTTCCCCTTTCTTGCTTTCAAAAGCTTATGAAAATTCCAAGTCTACCCATTTTTAAAATAAAAAACTCTAGACCTCTCTTCACTCACCTCACAAACCCAGCGCCGTCGTTCTCGCCTCTCTCTTTGCTCCCTTTGAATCAATCAAATCCCTCTTTTTTAAAGTAAAACAGGCTATCACTTGTCCTAGTCGGCGATTTCACTCACTCATCTTTTGCACGGTGTCGTGCTTCCTCTTCCTCTCGATAGTTCAAGTGCTCTCGAAATCAAAGCTCCATAACTCACAAGGAGTGTTTCATACGGTTTTGTATGAATCTTTTTGCTTCCTGTGTATTGTTCTAGTTGTCGCCCATCCTTAATTGTTTTCCGATGTGGAGAAGTAGTAGTGCTTGTTTTCAATGAACGTAGTTGGGACAGAAGCGAGTGAGGTGATAAGACGAAGACCACTTTTGATTTGACTGAATTTTGTACCCACCTGGGAAGGTTGAAAAGTAGATTGCGCAATTAGTGTCGCTAAAGAGTGGGAGATTTGTTCAATCATGTTGAATAGAGTATTTTTCAAATTGTAGGATTTGTTCACTATGTGGTGGCATATTCTTTGCTTCAGATTAGGGTTTTTTCATATAACAAAAGAAGGAACAAGAAACAAAATTTTGGAATTTGGTGACTGCAATGTGCTAATTTAGTTTGAGGTGGGGGATTTTGAAAGTTTGTTTGTTGGTTGATTGGTTCAATTTGATAGGGATCTAGATTGGATTGGAGGGGGCTTGAGCAATGAATTTCCAGATGATGTGACTCTAGCATATTTTACATAAGTTGGGAATTGTTATGTGGGAAGGAGAAGAGTTCATAATTTTTTTAGAATGGATAAACGCATGGTGACCAGATTTTTTTTTTTTTTTTTTTTTTTAATGTTGAGCTCTATTGTTGCATGTGAAGTTTTATTTTTTGATTTTACTGGTTGTCAACATGAGTAAAGCCATCGAAGACTCTATTTTTACACTATTGGAGGTGGGTTAATATCTTTTTACTATGAATTCTCGGGACATACTCTAAATTTTGCTAAAGTAGTAGAGATTGGTCCTATCCGAGTTCACAAAGCATTTTCCAAACCAACTCATAATAATTCAATTCACAATCGTTTCCAAAAATGCCTTTTTAAATTGCAATTTCAAAATAATAAAAAAGATACTAAATGCCCAATCCGAATTTATGCAACAATTATGCTTTGAGTAATATGTTTTTGCTTTTCATAAATATCATACCATGCCATGCCTTCCATACTCATTATATATAATCTCTATTACTTTCAAATATAGCTTTACAATTTTAGAGAATAGATAAGACCATGAAAGTTTAAACAAAACCATGAAAGCTATTTTAAGTAGATGAACTTGGTAATCCTATCAATTAAACAAGAATAATATCAAACTCACTTAGAGCCCTACCTTAATTAGAAATCAACTAAACTAAATTTAATTGCTAACAAAACGACATTTACACACCAACAAGAATGTTGCCAAAGTAGTTATTCAAACTTGTGCGCTGCGCAAATTCGAGGGCAAAACTGTAAAAACTCGCTACCACTAAAGTTACATTTCAAATCACTTTCTATCAAACCTCCGAGCTCCAAAACGCTTTAAACTATAATTTATGTATATTTTCAAAGCTAGACAACTCCCAAATCTAACCGCGTAGTTCAAAATTCTATAACTCTAGATTAATGCCCTAATTCTAAAAATTACTTCAATTAGATGAATAAAGTGTTTGGATCCTTACCGGACATTGCAAGACGTAGTTTGTCCGATTTGGCAAGATTCCAATGATATATACTCCTCTCCTTTTCCTTCTCCTCTTCTTTCCCTTTCTTTCTTTTCTCCGATTCTTCTTTCCTATTCCTTTTATTGTTTTCTTCTTCCTTCTCTTTTCTTTCTATGCACATGCCTCATTCTTTGCCCTTTACAATCAACATCCACTTTTCTTCTTTTGTCGAACAATCAAAGTTTTTTTTTTCCCACCCACAGTTTTGACCAAGTCAAAATGGTTTTATTACAAGTTATGGCAACTAAAATATTTAAGGAAATGACACAAATAATCTTTAAATTTTGATCTAACATGCAATATCATCCCTAAACTTTTTAATTTGTTTAATGCAGTCTTTAAATTATTAGTTGATATACAATATAATCCTTCTGTTTGCTTAAATGATGAATTAGACATTATTGGATAATATGGATTAATATGATGAGTTGGATTTTTTAAAATGACAACTCAACATGTCCAATAATTAAAACTTAGTCTTAGCCTTGGTTGCTTGATGTGCATTTTAGTCATTTCATAGAGAGTAGTTTTTCAAATTATTACTCTATTTCCTCGATTCAAAGCTAATTACCCTTTTCTTTCACAACTTGCCCGATCAAATCTAGTATTATTTAAGAGAGCATGAAGTGACGGATCAATAGCAGATAGCCATTATGTGGTCATTCCAGTTGTCTTTATCTGATTTTACCAATCCACTTCACAATATTTGTAGTGGAAGTCCTACGACCACAATAGTTGAATGAACCCTTTTCAGCTTGACGCAGAGTTGACACTACTAAATCGTAAATACAATGTAGCCAATTTTAGTTATTAAATTAGCTTGTTGAGCATTCATTCAAATATTTCGACAGACAAATTTCAACCTCAACTCATAAATATGGTCACTTTCACTAAGTAAGTTGTAATGAGTTTTGTTAAATGGCTTTGCATTATGTTTGCCCCTTCACTTGTAGTCCGAGATTTAAATCTTATTAAAGACATTCCAAGAATAAATTTTCAATGCATTAGGCCAATCTGCAATAGTGCACCCTTAAAATTTCTTGAAGACATATAATAGTTGAGATGAGCAAAAACTAACCCAAACATTATTTGATTGCTATAAAAAAAAAACTATTTTTGCCATACGCCAATAACAAAAAAAAATACAACCCAAGTGCTGAAACTTAGTACAAATGGACGCATAAGTTCTAAAACTTCCAAAAAAATAGCTTAAATGCCATTTTTTTTCTAAAATTGGACACTTAAGTGCCCACTCTAACAAGGCTTGCCAAAAATCCGACATTACGTTATTTTAAGAATAAAATTGGTCTACGTGGCTATTAGAAATCTAACGTGACTCGCTATTCGCACTTAACTGTTCATTTTTTCTCCAATTTTGGTACTTAAGTGTACCATTTGGAAGTTTTGGCACTTATGTGTTTACCTATATTGTAATATCCTAAAATTTGACTATTCTCAAGATATATGAAATGGTTGTTACATCAATGCACAAATAGTTAAATTTGCTCTAAACTGATTACTTATGAGTTAACTAATCTATTGGGAGAGGTCATGAAGGATTAAAATGCGAACGACCAAAGAATTTAATCAGGGATAGACTGTTTGGTCATAAGAAGCGACAAGGGACAATACTATACTATTAAAGTTAATTAGGAAATTGATATATATATATATATATATATATATATATATATATATATATATATATATATATCGATTTGATATAAGTAAGTAGTCAGTTTGTAGGTGATTCTGCACAATTACGATACTCGCTGCAAATAACAATAAATCAATTTCATATTGATCTTATATTTAGAGTAAGTAATTGATTTATCGCGATTACATGACAACCAAAGGTTGTCCGTGATTTGAAGAGGCATAAATATGGATTGAAAATTATCGACCACTAGTCAAACGCATGAAATCCCTAAAAGCCATCCAAAATACTTTAAACTATCATTTACGTATATTTTCAAAGCTAGACAACTCCAAAATCTAACTGCGTAGTTCAAAATTCTGTAACTCCATATTAATGCGCTAATTCTAAAAATTACTTCGATTAGATGTGCAAAGTGTTTGGATATTTAGCGGACATTGCGAGACATAATTTGTCCGACTTGGCAAGATCCCCATGATATGCACTTCTCTCTTTTTCCTTCTCTTCTTTCCATTTCTTTCTTTTCTCCGATTCTTCTTTCTTGTTCCTTTTTTTTTCTTCTTCCTTCTCTTTTCTTTCTATGCACATGCCTCATTCTTTGCCCTCTACAATCAACGTCCACTTTTCTTTTTTTGTCGAATAGTCAAAGCTTTTTTTTCCCACCCACAATTTTGACCAAGTCAAAATGGTTTTATTACAAGTTATGGCAACTAAAATATTTAAGGAAAATGACACAAATAATCTTTAAATTTTGATCTAACATACAATATCATCCCTAAACTTTTTAACTCGTTTAATGCAGTCTTTAAATTATTAGTTAATATTCAATATAATCCTTCTGTTTGCTTAAATGACAAATTAGACATTATTGGATAATGTGGACTAATATGATGAGTTGGATTTTTTAAAATGACAACTCAACATGTCCAGTAATTAAAACTTAGTCTTAGCCTTGGTTGCTTGAAGTGCATTCTAGTCATTTCATAGAGAGTAGTTTTTCAAATTATTACTCTATTTCCTCGATTCAAAGCTAATTTCCCTTTTTCTTTCACAACTTGCCCGATCAAATCTAGTATTATTTGAGAGAGCATGAAGTGACGGATCGATAGCAGAAAGCCATTGTGTGGTCGTTCCAGTTATCTTTATCTGATTTTACCAATCCACTTCACAATATTTGTAGTGGAAGTCCTAGGACCACAATAGTTGAATGAACCCTTTTCAGCTTGACACAAAGTTGACACTACTGAATCGTAAAAACAATTTAGCCAATTTTAGTTATTAAATTAGCTTGTTGAAGCATTCATTCAAATATTTCGACAGACAAATTTCAACCTCAACTCATAAATATGGTCACTTTCACTGAGTAAGTTGTAGTGAGTTTTGTTAAATGGCTTTGCATTATGTTTGCCCCTTCACTTGTAGTCCAAGATTTAAATCTTATTAAAGACATTCCAAGAATAAATTTCGAATGCAAAATGCCAATTTTGTGATAATGCACCCTTAAAATATCTTGAAGACATATAATAGTTGAGATGAGCGAAAACTAACCCAAACATTATTTGATTGCTAAAAAAAAAAAAAAAAACTTTTGCCATATGCCAATAACGAAAAAAGTACAACTCAAGTGCCAAAACTTAGTACAGATAGACACATAAGTTCCAAAACTTCCAAAAAATACATTTAAATGCCATTTCTTTTTCTAAAATTGGACAATTAAATGCCCACTCCAACGAGGCTTGCCAAAAATCTTGGTCTACGTGGCTATTAGAAATCTAACATGACTCGCTATTAGCACTTTAACTGTTCATTTTTTTTTCTCCAATTTTGATACTTAAGTGTACCATTTGGAAGTTTTGGCATTTATGTGTTTACTTGTATTGTAATATCCTGAAATTTGACCATTCTCAAGATATATGAAATGATTATTTCATCAATGCACAGATAGTTAAATTTGCTCCAAACCGATTACTTATTAGTTAACTAATCTATTGGGATAGGTCATGAAGGATTAAAACACAAACGACCAGAGAATTTAATCAGGCTTAGACCATTTGGTCATAAGGAGCGACAAGGGACAATACTATACTATTAAAGTTAATTAGGAAATGGATATATATATATATATATATATATATATATATATATATATATATATATATATATTGATTTGATATAAGCAAGTAGTCAGTTTGTAGGTGATTCCGCACAATTACGATACTCACCGCAAATAACAGTAAATCAATTTCTTACTAATCTTGTATTTATAGTAAGTAATTGATTCCTCGCGATTACATGACAATCGAGGGTTGTCCACGATTTGAAGAGGCACAAATATGGATTGAAAATTATCGACCACTAGTCAAACGCACAAAATCCCTAAAAGCCATCCAAAACACTTTAAACTATCATTTATGTATATTTTCAAAGCTAGACAACTCCCAAATCTAACCACGTAGTTCAAAATTCTGTAACTCCAGATTAATGCCCTAATTCTAAAAATTACTTCGATTAGATGAGCAAAGTGTTTGGATCCTTAGCAGACATTGCGAGACGTAGTTTGTCTGACTTGGCAAGATCCCCATGATATATACTCCTCTCCTTTTCCTTCTCCTCTTCTTTCCCTTTCTTTCTTTTCTCCGGTTCATCTTTCCTATTCCTTTTTTTGTTTTCTTCTTCCTTCTCTTTTCTTTCTATGCACATGCTCATTCTTTCCCCTTTACAATCAACATCCACTTTTCTTCTTTTGTCGAACAGTCAAAGTTTTCTTTTCCCACCCACAGTTTTGACCAAGTCAAAGTGGTTTTATTACAAGTTATGGCAACTAAAATATTTAAGGAAAATGACACAAATAATCTTTAAATTTTGATCTAACATGCCATATCATCCCTAAACTTTTTAATTCATTTAATGCGGTCTTTAAATTATTAGTTAATATTCAATATAATCCTTCCGTTTGCTTAAATGACGAATTAGACATTATTGGATAATGTGGATTAATATGATGAGTTGGATTTTTTAAAATGACAACTCAACATGTCTAGTAATTAAAACTTAGTCTTAGCCTAGGTTGCTTGAAGTGCATTCTAGGCATTTCATAGAGAGTAGTTTTTCAAATTATTCATCTCTTTCCTCGATTCAAAAGCTAATTACCCTTTTTCTTTCACAACTTGCTCAATCAAACCTAGTATTATTTGAGAGCGCATGAAGTGACGGATCGATAGCAAATAGCCATTGTGTGGTCGTTCCAGTTGTCTTTATCTTATTTTACCAATCCACTTCACAATAATTGTAGTGGAAGTCCTACGACCACAATAGTTGAATGAACCCTTTTCAGCTTGACGCGGAGTTGACACTACTAAATCGTAAATACAATTTAGCCAATTTTAGTTATTAAATTAGCTTGTTGAAGCATTCATTCAAATATTTCGACAAACAAATTTCAACCTCAACTCATAAATATGGTTGCTTTCACTGAGTAAGTTGAAGTGAGTTTTGTTAAATGGCTTCGCATTATGTTTGCCCATTCACTTGTAGTCTTGGATTTAAATCTTATTAGAGACATTCCAAGAATAAATTTTTAACGCATTAGGCCAATCTGAGAGGGTGTGGCCTTAAAATTTCTTGAAGACATATAATAGTCGAGATGAGCGAAAACTAACCCAAACATTATTTGATTGCTATGAAAAAAAAAAAAAAAAGAAGTGTTTTTGCCATATGCCAATAACGAAAGAAGTACAACCCAAGTGTCAAAACTTAGTACAGATGGACACACAAGTTCCAAAACTTCCAAAAAATAAGCTTAAATGCCTTTTTTTTTTTTCTAAAATTGGACACTTAAGTGCCCACTCCAACGAGGCTTGCCACATTATTTTAAGAATAAAATTGTTCTGTGTGGCTATTAGAAATCTAACGTGGCTCGCTATTGGCACTTAACTGTTCATTTTTTCTCGAATTTTGGTACTTAAGTGTACCCTTTAGATGTTTTGGCACTTATGTGTTTACCTGTATTGTAATATCCTAAAATTTCAACATTCTCAAGATATATGAAATGGTTATCTCATCAAGGCACAGATAGTTAAATTTGCTCTAAACTGATTACTTATGAGTTAACTAATCTATTGAGAGAGGTCATGAAGGATAAAAATGTGAACAACAAGAGAATTTAATCAGGGATAGACCATTTGGTCATAAGGAGCAACAAGGGACAATACTATACTATTAAAGTTGATTAGAAAATGGATATATATATATATATCGATTTGATATAAGCAAGTAGTTAGTTTGTAGGTGATTCCGCACAATTACGATACTCGCTGCAAAAAAAAGTATATCAATTTCTTATTGATCTTGTATTTAGAGTAAATAATTGATTCCTCATGATTACATGACAACCGAGGGTTGTCCGCGATTTGAAGAGGCATAAATATGGAATTAAAATTATCGACCACAACTCAAATGCACGAAATCCCTAAAAGCAATCCAGTAGCTTAGGTCATACTAAAGTCGCATTTGATTGATTTTAACCATGAAATCTAATTCGATTTCAAGTATCAAACTTTCAAGGATTTCAAGGCTAGCCTATTTAGAGTAAGTAATTGATTCCTCATGATTACATGACAATCGAGGGTTGTCTGCGATTTGAAGAGGCACAAATATGGAATTAAAATTATCGACCACAGCTCAAATGCACGAAATCCCTAAAAGCCATCCAGTAGCTTAGGTCATACTAAAGTCGCATTTGATTGATTTTAACCATGAAATTTAATTCGATTTCAAGTATCAAACTTTCAAGGATTTCAAGACTAGCCTATTGGATGTTCCTTCATTTATCTATCATTTATCGGTAAGCTTTAAATTTTTGGGTGAGACTTAGTGAGTCGAGAATTGGAAGCTGGAAAAAGGAGCTGAGCAAAGTAAAGGCCCAATGGGCCTCATGCCCATAGGTTTTGGCCATGTGGGCCCAACAAAGCCCGCCAAGCTCAAATGAGCCCATTCAAGCAAATAGATCCAAGGGCAAAATTGAAATTTTTGTTAAAAGTTGTGAAAAGACCAAAATGCCCCTTCTATAAGATTTTTGCCTTCTAAGAAAATGAAGACAAAGGGGAAATTGCATGGAGGAGAGGGTTTTAGGGAGATTTGATGGAAAATTCTTGATGAAAAAGATTTTTGGGAGAAACGCTCACTCTCTATCTCTCTCTCTCTTCTTTCCTCCTTTACTTCGACTGAACCACCACCCCCCTCCATCTCCTCTCATTCTTCTCTTCTTCTTCTTCTACTTTTCTTCACCACCTTGCTACCCCCTTGCTGCTATGTCCACCACCACCATCGTTCACCGCCACCGTCGCTATCGTGCACCACTAACCGTCGTACCATTCGCCATCCTCACCGCCAATCCACCACCGCCACCACCAAGCTTGGCCATGAGCCTCAAGCTTGTCGACTTACCACTGTAATGCCACCATTTCGAGTACCAAGGATCACGTTCTCATCACTATCGCGCCACCATTGCCATTAGCTCGCCATTGTCGTAAAATAGTGAGTTAACTTCCTAATCTTTTATTAGGGTGTTAATTGCATTTAGGGATAGTTTAGATTAATGCTAATTGTAATTAGTCTTAATTAATGGAGGTTAGTGTTAATTGTATTTATGGATAGTTTAGATTAAGGCTAATCATAGTTAGTCTTAATTAATGGCCGTTTAGTCGATAGGTTATCATGATAAGTGATAAGCAAAATTGATAGGCTATTGCGACAAGTGATAAGTAGAGTTGATAGGTTATTGGCAATTAGGTGATAAGTTATCGCCGAAGGGGTGATAAGCTATCGAGAAAATGGTGATAAGCTATCATCAAAGGAATGATAAGCTATCAATAAATTGGTGCTAAGCTATCACCAAAGAGGTGATAAGCTATTGGAAAATAGACGATAAGTATCAGATAATAGATGATAAGCTATCAATGATTGGACAATAAGCTATTGTTTTTATGTTGATAAGTTATCGCAATAGGACTATAAGTGATGATTTTTATGTGTTTGATACTTGACTTATGAGATGAATTTATATATGATTTATGTTGTTTGAAGCTTGTGATGCCATGAAAAAATAATTGCTTATTTTAGAAACCTTATGTGCTAGTTTAAAGAAAGTTTTTTTGGACATGCAAATGGTAATTCACAAGGGGTCACGTTTCGGTGCTATGGTAATTCACAAGGTGTCATGTTTCAGTGCTATGTTTTATGTGTTAAATGGGGTGAGGATGTTTTAAAATGAAGTGTACAAAGTTTGACAAATCAATTATATGTATGTGATCACATATGATTATTTTACAATAATTGTACATGTAAAAATTGCCATAGTTTGTTGTATGAGCACGAACCATGTTTGCATTGGTTAATTGAGGAAAAATGAAATTGGTATAAGTTAGTGGTGTAATCATTTGACCACATAATGGCCCTAATGCGTATAATTACGCAGGGTAATGGTTCCTTCTTGATGCATATGAATATGCGGGATGATGCCCAATAGAGGTCCAGATGTGGAGTCGCGGTTAAAACCAAATCAATACTCCTAATGGAAAGCCGTTCTAATGTGTATGAGTATGAGGGACGATGCCATGCCTGAGGGGGCAAAATGATACCCAGTCATGCCAAAAAACCGCCAACCCTTGTGGTGGCCATGACCCTAAGTAGTTGTAATAATTGGAACACGGGTGATGCATTGTGCATGGGAAAGTATAAGAAGTGTTCTGATTATTTTCCATGCCTATTACATCAGTAGTTAAAATTATGCAAAGGTGTGCCAAGGGGAGGTAAGAATGCCTGCGAGTTTATTTGATGGCTTTGAGGTTTATCGTTGGGTCGAACTGCCTGACCATGTTCATAGTTAGGGCAAAGTGGGGGTCGCTTTACTATTGATTTGCCGTCAATATAATGTCGCAGGTTTATATTGCACTTGAAGCAAGTTAGCATCCTAAACGAGGCTTAGGTTGTTAACTTATTGAGATTTTATCTCATCCGTCATTATTCATTATTTTTTAGGGTCGCAATATGGAGAATCGTCATGTGCGATTGTGGTGGCCACGAGATGCGTCTGGCTAGCCCTCACGTTAAAGGAGTTAAGTTAATCCTAACCTTTCTAATGCTTTTTATATATTGGTTGCATAAGAAGTCGTCATTTTATGATGGACTTATAATTACTAAACTTCCTAGGGTTAAATATAAATGTATTAATGAAGTCTATGATTGTGATGTTATTGTGTTTTCCTTATTATCCTTGTTATTTTTTTGTTGTGGTGAGTTATTATGTACGTTCCATGTGCATTTAATCGAAAAATAAAAAGAATAAGCCGACGATGCGTCCTAGAATGTTGCAAATAAATGACATGGAGGGATGTTCACATGCTCAGGGGTTCAAGGCGTGACACATGCCAAGTTTTAGCACTTGAGGTGCACACACCTCTGCCAAAAACAAAGGTAGCTTTTGTGTTGTTTTCTAATTTTATGAACGAATTGCATGTAGCCTCACTCACTCCCTTATTCTTTCGATGGGAAAAACTAGCGAAAAAGTCTTAAACCTAATATATGAATGCCAACTCAGCCATAAACTTTTCAATTTGATCAATTTAATTATAAACCTTTTAACAATTTATCAATATAATTCTTCTAATCAATTTTGGCTAGAAATTGTTGACTTAAACAATGGCCATCATATATGATACAACTAATGCCGACTTTGATAATTTTTGCAATTTTGGAGAAATTACTTTGAATTTTTTATAATTTTTTTATTTTCCTTTTCTTTCATTATAGTCGGTGAGGGTTGCTAAGGCCTCAACAATGGCCAGTGAGGGTTGCCAACTGCAAAAAAATCCTAAACTTGTTGAATATATTCAAATTTAGTCATAAACCTATTAATTTAGCCAATTTAGTCATAAAACTTTTGACGATTTGTCAATATAGTCATTCTTATCAATTTTGAGTGGAAGTTGCTTTCATTCTTTTCTTTTATTTTTTTCTCAATGTGGCTAGCAAGGTCTCCAAGTGGTTATTCACCAACTATTATTAACTTTTCTCGAAAATCATCAATTTTTATTTGCCTTACTTACCAACATCCTTAGTACATTACTAGCTCTTCATTTAAACTAACGACTTTTTTTAGAAAATTACTAACTTTTGTATTATTAATTTACCTGTAGATATAGCAACTTCTTTTGTATTATTAATTTTCCACCCATTTATACTTATCAACTTTCATATTTTTTTTATGAATTTTAATTTGCTTGGCCTATGAATAATTTAAACTTACTAGCCTCCTATAAGAATTTGTTATTTATAGTTAGAGTGATTATCGATTAAGCTACCAACTAGTTTTCTCTCACCACTTTTATTCAAGTGGTTGCCAATGTTGATTTGTTCTTTTTAAACTTACCTTTTGTCGGACAAACTTCTCTTATCCATTATTTACCTATATTTCACAAACATTATATGTGTGCCTTACTAAATTTTCTCCAATTCAATCACCAATTACTTTTGGGTTACTAACTTTCATTCGTTCTTTGCAATGTTTCTTTGAAAAAGGTTTTCTTATTCTTTACAAACCTTTCTTTAACTTTCTTACGAGCAACTTAGATCAAACAATTGTTAGCCGATACAACTTTTACTTGTGTCTCAATTGAATTACTAACTAGTTTAGGTTATAACTCTCATTTGAGTTGCTTACTAACGTTTATTTGTTTTTTTCTTAAATTTATCTAATTTTCTACTGAGTTACCAATTTTATTTATCTCACTTACTATTTTCATATTTATAAACCCTTTTTGGCGATTACCAACTTATGGTAGAGTAATTCACATATCTCCATTTTAGTTACCAACTAATTTTTTTGTTACCAACCCTTATTTTAGTTAGTTACCAACATTTACTTCCAACTTCTCTATTCTCTAACGACAATATTTCTCATATTTTGATAATACTTTTCCTACCAAAGCCTTAAATTTGTAATATATAATATTAGTTTTTTTTTTGTGTGATTTACAGAGTTCTCACTAATTTATTTTGGGTTATCAACTCTTGTTTGAGTTGTAACTAATGTTGTGTTGGGTTTTTTTTTTTCTTCTTTTTTAAAGATTTTACGAACATTTTTATTGAGTTACAACTTTTATTTCATTTGCATAAATCATCAACCATTTTTCACGACTTTATGAACTAATTTTGCATAACAAATTCTAATTTAAGTTTGTTACCACACGTTCATTTGAGTTTTTTTATTTGTAAATTACAAAGTTTTCTAATTTTTGAGAAAAACATTATATGTTTTACCAACACTTATTTAGCTTTCTTATTAAGGATTTAAATTTACCACAAATTATATGAAATTATTAAATTTTATTTAAATGACTTACCAACTATTCTATTTAGTTGCCCACCTACTTTTCTATTGAGAAAAAAATGGTAAACTAAAATAGAATAAAATTTGGTGATTAACTCAACTAACAGTTAGTACCACAAAACTACTTGATAACATAATAAGAGAAATGTTAGTAAATCACTTAGATTAAAGCTAGTATATTGGTATAAGAGTAGTAGTTAAGATAGATAGATAAAAGTTGTTAAAAGATTAGAATGGTAATTACAAGACAAAAAGAACTTATTGAGTAACTCAAATGACAGTAGGTAATCTAACCCTAGCACTTAATTACATAAAGCTGGTAATTTCAAAAAAGGAAAAGCCACCAAAACCCCTTAACTTTACTCAATGTAACAAATTTATTCTTAACTTTTTTTGTGATACAAAAAACTCCAATCTTTACCAACTGTGACACATTTACCAACTCTATGGCTAAAAGGCATTTTTGTCTTTCTTTTCCTTTTCTTTCCTTTTGCTAGTTTTCCTTTTTCTTTTTTCTTTTTTCTTTTTTTTTTCTTTTTTCTTTTTTTTTTTTTTCTTTTTTTTTTTTTTCTTTTTTCTTTTTTTTTCTTCTTCTCTCTTCCCTCCATTGCCGACTGAGGGAGGCTGGCTCAGGCGACGGCCACCCTCACTTGGGCAGGTGAAGGCGGCCCTCCCCTTGGTCGAGCGGGTCAACCCTTGCTAAATCCAGCAAGGTCGACCCTTGCTAGGTGGCCCTCGCCAATCCCGACGAGGGCATTCCTCGCCAGATCTGACCCAGGCTAGGATCGCCTTGCCTGCATTAGGCCAAGGTTGCCCTTGCTGGATCTAGAGAGGGCAGTCCTTGCCCAACCCATGGGGAAGAACATCCTTGCCCGCACAAGCGAGGGTGACCCTCACCCGATGCCTGTGTAAGGGCGGCCTTGCTTGAGTTCAACTTCCCTCCGCCATGGTCAATGAAGGAAAGAGAGGAGAAGAAAAAAGAAGAAAAAAAAAAAAAAAAAAGTGAATGAAAAAAAAATTACAAAGTAAAAGACAAAAATGCCCTATAGTTTGGGGTAAATGTTTCATGCAAGTATAAGTTTATGGTTTTTTGTATCACAAAAAAAGTTCTAGATAAATGTGTCATAGTTGGCAAAGTTTGAGATTTTTTGTATCACCAAAAAAAAAAAGTCCAGGGTAAATTTGTCATATTGGGTAAAGTTTAGGGTTTTTGGTGGCTTTTTCCCTTTCAAAAAAGAGTTGGTAAATTTAAAACATTGCTAGGAGATGTAAGTAAAAAAAAAAAAAACAAAAGTTGGCTAATTAAAAAGAAAAACTAGATAGTCGTTGGTTAGTTAAATTAGAGTTGGTGACCTCTAATGTAATGGGAGAAAATTTGTCAACTTGCGCTAATTTATGTTAATAATATCTAGAAAGAATTAGTAAAACTAAGGGGTGACCAAGGCAATTAAAAGTTGGTAACTGCATAAACTAGTTGGTAAATTGAATAAAAATAATTTAAAGTGGGTAATTTCATCTGACAAAAGTTAGTAAGTAACTCTAATTTAGTTTGCCAATTCCATACAAGAGGTAGTAAATTTGAAGTCTTAATAAATTATGCAAACAGAAGTTATTGGCAATTCCACAAAGTGTTGATAAGTAACCAATAAGTTACCCCAAAAAAAAAAAAGTCACTGGTAATTCTTTTACCAACATTTGTTTGACACTTACTAACACTGATTGCATTCAACCACTGGGATTCGCCCTAGTGGCCACCCTTCCAACATGGAAGGGGGAGGTGAGGGGTTCAAATCCCCACCTTCTCAGGGGGGGATGGGGTGGGGACGCGCAAGTTTCAAGAGTGGGTTTCGACTCCCACGCCCTGCAAAAGGCAGGGCAAAAGTCTGAGAGTGAGTGTAGAATAGGAATAGAGTAGGACTGACAAAAAAAAAAAAAAAAAACACTGATTGCATTCATTATCATGAAAAAAAAAATCGTATATTTAATCATGGAGAAAAAAAAAAGGGAAATATTTAAGTGGCAGTTCTTAATCTACTATAATAATAACAATATCTTTTGGGCTACAAGAATAAATAAATAATAAACAAGTGAAAATTATTATGAGATCTACTTTTTCAATAATTTATGGCCCGCATTATGTCATTGTTTTTACAATTGCCCAAAAACTGCTATATATATAGGATTCTACTCATATTTAAGATAAGAAATGTAATAGTTGAAAGAATAACTTAGCTCCTCGCAAAACATGGACTCTAGCGCAAGACTTTTTCGGTAACACAATATGCATCATAGTTAGATAGAGTTCAGCATAACGTTAATAGTCCCCTACACCACAGATTATATTGCTAGACGAAACTAGCATTAAGGTTGTTGATAAGAACATAGACACCATCTTCAAGAACAGATACATAGACACGAGTAGCAGCAGCATCGTTTCTTCCAATCTAATCAATCGAAATAAGAACGTGCAATAAACAAAGCCGTTACGAACATTAATCAAATCCTTGATAAGAAAAATACGCAGAACAAAACAGAAACCAAACTCGAGACAGTAATAGGGAATATATGGCCTCGCATGGGCACATGCTTTGCTCTTTCTTCTTCTATGACAATGAGTTTTGTAACATAACTCAGTGCTCGAAACTCCAACAGATCCCTTCACTGCCCGGCAGCGAATGCCTCAACTGGTAAGGTCTTGGTGATCCCGGCAAGGCTCTTGAAGTGGACTTTCCCGGTTGGTGGGTCGTCAACGGTGATCTCGCTCACTGGGGGCCACAGCATGAGCTCTTTGGCCTTGACGCCCTTGAGCTTCTTGATCCTCTTCTTTTCGACGTAGCCGGTGATGTCGGTGTCATAGCTCACGAGCTTGCTCACCATCTTGAACGAGTGCTCCACCTTCTTCTTCTGCACAATCCACATGTATCCCGTGCTGCGCACAAACCCGACCTCAACAACTTCAGCGAGGGGGAGGAGGCCAAGCGGTAGCTCAAACTCCACGAGGATTGAGACTGCCATCTTCATGCCTTCCTCGTGACCTTTCTTGACGATTCCTCCTTCTTTCTCCGCCATGGATGGATTCTTAAAGGTTGGTATCTAAGTTTTGTTGAGTGTCAAATGTGAGGGAATGAGAGGTTTGTGTGCTATTCGAGTGGATGGGATGGGATTTATATGGGGGTCAAGTTTGCGATTCGACGAATGTAGTGGAGAAACCAAAGGAGTATGCTTCGTATTAACCACCAAGGCTAGGGTTCTGCTTCAATTAGCCGGCCTCTTGTTCCCTTCATCAAATGAAACGTTTGTTAAACTAAATAGTGCATAACGTGGACATGTTTATATGAGTGCAGGAATAGGTGAGCAAACGGAGAGAAATAAAGAGAGCAGAGAAATCAAGCATCTTAGGATGGATTACTTCATGCACCAATGGGATCTAAAACTATGACATTGAGCATAGGAGACTATGAAAAAAAAAATTAGGACATTTACTGTAATTATCGCTTGAATAAAATACTCGCTAAACAAGCAACTATCTTCATGAGACTTTTGCTTGTCCTACTCTAAATCTCAATTCACTATAAGGCTTTTGTTCTGCCTTTTTACAAATTGTGAGAGTTGAACCCCATACCTAAAACTGAAAATTTACACCTCCACTCCTCTTGAAAAGGCAGGGAATCAAACTCCCCATGTCTCCTTTTTCCTGTGAAAGGGGTGGTCATTAAAGTAATCCCAGTGATTTCTTTATGAGATGTTTACTCACTTAAAAAATGAACGCTCTTCCTCAAATTGAAAACTGCATATGCGTGCCAGGGCCTAAATGCTGCCTGTCGAGTAACCTTTTACACTGCCAACCAACGTACCAAATGAAGATCCTTCACTTTATGGGTGCAAAGAGTTGGGTGCTCCTACATGAGACCCGAAAATGACCTTTCAATATCAATTCACAACTAATCACACCGACAGAAATCAACCCTAAACTATGGAACAGGTTAATAGGCAAAAATTGACCAGACGTCGTTGAAGCAAGGATGCGTGTATTCGTATCTTATTCATAAGTTTAGATTGGAAAGGCATCATTGAGGCACAATGATTTTTGGGCTTATTTTCACTCACGACTCATCCATTTCGCATTATACAAACTTTGAAATGAGCACTCTGAGTAAGCATACTTATGAATAACATCATATCACTTCTCCATCTGGGATGTTCAATCTCAAAACCCACTTTTTCAATAGTTTTGAGGTACTTTTCTAAACTTGGCCCAATTTAGAGCATTGGTTTTGTTAAATTATATCTCGAGTTTGAATTCGGATAACGATTTGTTAAACCGAATTTGTCGATAAAATTTCCCGAATAGAAGAAATATAAAATAAATTGAAGCAAAGTTTTCTTCAATTGCTTGCAACGTGTGTAGATGAAGTCCACGCGCATGAAGAAGACAATTAGAACGTGGTGGGCCCAGGTCAGGACACACGTATAGAAACAATTGAAGGTCTTCTTTTCCTTTTAGGAAGATGCCGCCCAAGGGAGAAGCCCTGCCCGTGAAGAATCAAAAGGAAAGTGGGGCCCAAGGTCAAACTTTTGACCTTGGGCACACACATATAAAAGGGACGCCGACGGTGAGGGTTTTCGCTTCTTGGCCGCTACATGTACATGCCGAGAGAAGGACGAAGCCGACGAAGCCTTTTCGTAAGAAGCCGCTGCAGCTTATACGAATAAAGAAGTTGCACGTCCACCGAAGAGAAGCCGGAAATTTTTCTTTTTTCGGCGTGCGACTTGAATGCGCCATAATTTTGTGCCATAAGTTTATACCCAAATGAGTTATTTATTTATAAACACTTTGGTTTTTGGTTAAATTTGAGTTTGGGAAATATCGAGAAAGTGTTTGAGTGACTTGAGTGTGTAATCTCCTTATATCGCTCGATCTATAGTGAAATTTGATGCTGGTCTCCCCATGGATATAGGTCTTTACGACTGAACCACATAAATCTAGTGTCCAATTTATTTTCTTTTCCTGCCTATATTATTGTTCGATCGCTCGCCCTATCGCAATAGGTTTTGCCCCATAATTCTCTTTCTAATTATTTTGAAATTTTATATCTTGCTTCGGGTATTTTAGAGTTATCTACGATTTTGAGACAACATATATATCTTACGTATATGTTTCAGTGCTTGATCCCCTCATTTAAAAGTCATGAGTTTTGGAGTTTCCCTTTGTTCTTGTGCCTCGGGAACTCTCTCTCTCCCTCCCTCCCTCCCTCCTATTGAGGAGATAATATCTAGAGGGAGATGACGTGATGATGATAAGGAGCTCACATAATTTAAGTTTCAGCTTGTTCTGTACTAAAACATATCAAACTTTTTTCAGGCGGTAAATTTTGATAGTGTCTAAAGACTGTTGGCAAAAAAATTGATCGATGACCTTTTTCGTACATATTATTGGTAATTTACCAATACTTATGTGAAACTACCTCTTTTTATAATTTGCAGATTAATAATTTTTGCACTAATTTACCTAATTCTATTTCCATAACTGAAACTTATGTTTCAAATTTATCAACTTTTCTTACATAAAAACTAACATAAGCCAGAGTGATTAACCAATTTCTATTAGATTAAACTACCAATTTTTGTTTATGGCCAACTCAAATTTGAGTTTTTTACCAACATTTATTTGGTTTTTTCATCGTTTTATCAACTTACTAACTAAATTATCAACTATTAATTGTCTTGATGTGCAATCCCTTACATTTACTAATTCCTTTAGAGATTACCAACCTAAATTAGTTGGACTCACAAACTTCTCTCCCACTATATAGGCATGTAAAATTTAAAATTCAACTCTAATTGAGTTATTAATCGATGTTTATTTTACTTTTTAAATTTGCAAGCTTTTTTTATTTCTTGCAAACTTTTGTTTGCATTTCTTAGCAACACCTTAAATTTATCAACATTTTAAAAATTATACACCTTAATCAGGGTGACAATAATTTTTCTCCAATTAATAATATCGACTAATTTTATTTTATTTTTGGCTTACGAAGTCTTGTTTGAGTTATATAGTAAATTTGTTTGTTCTTTCAATTACCAACTTTTCTTATGTTATGCCAACATTTATTTACCTTGCTCAACTAGGCCTTTCATTTACTATCCCCTATATGAAATTACCATGTCTAATTTAGCTTAATTACCAACTTAGATGAATATTGGTAACTTAATCGAAAAAGAAAAAAGAAAAAGGCTCGTAAGTCAAACAAAGAAGGTCACCAATTTCATAAAATAGTTGGCAAATTTAAGAAATAGATTAAAAAAAAAAAACAGATAAACAAAATTTGCTAAAATAAAAATATTAAAAAATTTAAAGAACAAAAATTTACCAAACATGTTTTCGTTCTTTTTTATTCCAGAACAAGTTTACCAGATGAGTTCTTTTGTTCAAAAACTATTCTCCGGAACAGAAATAGTTTTTTCTATTTCTATTCCCTGGAACAAAAAAAAAAAACACAAACACAAACAAACCCACCCTAGATAAAAAAATATTCTTTGTCAGAGATACAATACATTGGTAATAAAATAAAATAACAAGCATAGTAACAAACTCAAATAAGAGTTGGTAATGAACAGTAGATAGTAATTTAGAGGTAAGCTAAATAGAAGTGGTAACTTAATTAAGAATAAATAAATAAACATCATTAAGCAATTGAAATAAGAGTTAATATGAAGATAGTTGATAATTTAATTGGAGAAAAGTTGGTAAGTCAAACAAATAAAGAATTTAACTTCATATAATAGTTAGTAAATTCAATTCCTTGGTACGATTGGTGAGAACTTGATGAATGATAAGACAAATTTGTTATAGAGATAATAGAAACTGGTAATTAAAAGATAAATAAGCATTTCCAACTAACTAAAATAAGGATTGGTAACGTAAAGGTAATTGGAATATAATCAGAGAAAAATTTGTAATCACTGTAATTGAGACCAGTAATTTCTAAAAAGGGTTTGAAATTAAAAATGGGCAAGTAATGCAAATAAAAGCGGCAACTTAATAGATTAGTTGGATATTAAAAAGAACAAATAAACATTGGTAACCAATTTAAATGAGAGTTGACCATGAAAGCTTGTCGGTAACTCATACAAAAAAAGGTTGGTAAGTCACATAAATAAAAATTGGTAATTTAATATAATTGCAATTATATTTAACGTGGATTGATGGATGGATTCATTACCAAGCAGTCGTTTGCCAAGAAAGATTGGTTTAATAATCAAAAGATTATACTTTCAATAATCGCACAAAATTATCAGCATCACTTAATGAAACAGAAAAAAAAAAAATTTCAGAGGTAATACATCTTATAGACATTTTTGTTGTTGTAAAAAAGACCGAAAATGAAGATGGATTTTGGTATGTAGTTATTACATGGCGGAACTCCATAAATTGTTTGATGTCCGGCCACATGCTGGTCGGCTACCTCTGCCTTACTTTTGAGCTTGTCTTTGATTAGGTAACCCAGGGGGCGAAATGACGCGTGCGCGCACGTAATTACATACATACATACATATATATATATATTAGTGGAATCCAACGTGGAACCCACTCTTTCCTATTATATGATCGACTAAAACTAAGTGGTGGTTGTTCGATACAGCTTCCTACGGCAATTTCAAATATGAAGAGGGCTTTCCAGCTTTTATAAGTTGTGGGGCCAACACCTTGTAGCTGCAGCAACAGTTTCAGGAAGGAGTCTCACCTGGCTTTTGACTAGCTCTTAAGATGTTATAATTTTAAAACATGTGTTGTCTAAAATATAATGATAAGCTTGACGAACATACAACAATTAATCAATAATAGTAAAGTTGCTCCCATCTTTCTTCGACAAATGCAAGAAACTCTACCCTTAGTCACTCTAGATAAAAAAAGATTCTTTTATTTCGAAGGAAATTGAAGATAGAGATAGATTTTCAAAATTTTCTGATCAATCATAAATTTATTGTGCTGGATGCCAATTCAATCACACTGTCATGTCAGTAATTTCTTATGAAAACTGACCCAAAGAAGTACATTGGAATTCTACATAAATGCTTAAAATTGAATTGACAACATTAAAAAGTAAATTAGCATCGATAAAATAAATTTATGATTTATTAGGTAATTTATTCCCAAACTAAGAACAAAAATCTTGTGGGGCCTTCAAATAAATTATTTTGTTTTCCTTTTCATAATAATCAGTAAATCCAACACCAATTGGCAACCGATCAATACTCCAACGAGTGCGGTGGAACTCGAGTGTGGTAGATTCTATAGTTCCAATTACACCAAATAACTGCAAGTCGCCTCAGTCCTTAAACATCTCAGAAACGGTCCAAGAGACCGGCAAGAGGGGTTCAAACTCGAGACCCCATGCTTCCTGAGACAAAAGACTCGATTGCTTTAAACTACGTGACCCTATTTGGGTTGAGGTAGTTTATGTTATCAACCAGAACATATATTATACATCTTTGTTTAATGTTCTAGACTAAGCCGGGAAATCAAAATTTCTTCTTATCCATCATTTGACGTATGCACGCATGCAATGTTCATTGTTCGACATCATACACACACACAGACACACACACATATATATATGCCACGAAAACTAACAATCGTAATTTTGACCCAAAAAAAAAAAAAACCAACAACAACAATCGTACTTGAACTGCGCGCGGGAGTGCACAATGTGCACATAGACATCGACACGCAAAAAGCGATCGGGGCAGGTTTTGTCGAGAAGCGCAAAGTTAGTGGGAAAAGCTAGTTACGAAGTGGATTATCACCAAACACCAGACTCCCAGATGGTGGAGGAAAGACCCATTTCCATGTTTAGTAATGACTGTGTCATTTCTTGCTCGATCTTTTCATGGGGATGCCAAAAAAAAAAAAAAGTTTCATAGGTATATGTATAGCTAGTGTTCTCCCTTACGTTTTCTTAATAATGGGGAATCTTTGTCGTGTAAACTTCGATTTTCTATGCTGTTTAGGACATAAGTTCATGGTGCGTGATGATCAATTTATAGGCAGATGGGCAAAAAGATTTGATTTGCTTTCGTTTATCTTCGGTACACATAATACATGGAAATAAAAAATAAATATAAAATAAGACAGGTGTCACTTGATAGTAGCAAAGACAATTCCGTGATAGGTTGCACATAAAGATTGAACCGTTATCATATATAAATGCAAATTTATGCATTTGGCAGATTCACCGATGATCCAAGATTGGAAATATTACCAAAAAAAGTCTTAAATTTATTGATCGATGCCAATTTTGTTTGGGGATGAATATAGTCCGGGTGAGTGATCCCACTCTAGAACCAAAAACCGCCCATTAAAAGTTGGTTCCAAAAAATTGAAATCGAGAATCATCTATTGGTTTAATAATTCACCCGAGAGCTAGACTGCCAGTCTAGTGTGGTTCTTGAGTGAGTCCATAGAATCAATCTCACAAAGCTTCGCGCACTCAGTGCAACATTTTCTAGCAATCCAAAGTAAAGTAAAAATAATAATAATGAAGTACTTCCCTATTTTTAATTGCAAGATTAGTAAAAAAATTGAACTCATATTGAAAGTTAAAAAATCAAAGTCGTGAGTTCATCATTGAGCATAGGAGTCAAGGCCGTAAGTAAGAGATGGTGAGACGACTCAAACGAGGTGAGAGTGAGATAGGACGAGTACTCAATCAATGGATGTTGAGCTTCAAATTATAAATTGTAGGGTTTTTCATTTTTCTTAATTTGTTTTTGATTAGACATTTTTCTTTAAAATTAAATATATTATATATATTACTGGTTCGGTCTAGATGGACAAGTGGATGATTCCACACCCGGAACTAGAAACTGGACAAGTTCCAAGTGATTCCCTATTTCTTTGTACAATCCTAATTCTTTTATATACCCTTTAAATTTAGCCAACTTAATCTTAAATATTTTGATAATTTGCCAATATATTTTTTGATCGAAAATCATCAATGTTAACAATGGACGTCCTCCAAGGCACGACTGATATTGACGTGAACTATTATTACATTTTTTTTTTTTAAAAAAAATTCTACTTTCCTTTTTTCCCTTCTTTTCTTTTTCCTTTTTTTTTTCCCCTTCATTGATTTCCAACAAGTGGGGCCTCATGAGGGTGTCATGGCCCTTACCCAGATCCAGGGAAGGGTCAAGGGCCAACCCTCGCCTGGATCTTAGCAAAATGTTGATGCCCTCACTTGTAGCCAGAGAGGATGCGGAGGCCCTCACCAGTGACTAACAACGATCGGCGGCCTATAGTTTGTCAAAATTTCGACCGATTTGCAGTAGTAAAATTTAATGAGAAATCAATATAAATAACCAATCAAAAAATTCCCTAGTGAAATATATTTCACATGAAATAAATTTAATGTGTGTGTTCTTATTTAATGTTCGACCACCCAAAACTAATGTGAAACTCCATCAATATGGACTAGTTCTAACCGACGAACTATTCGCTTGCAAATTACTTTCGAGATGCTATTGTAAATTCCATTTGCTAACTTTTTCACCATAGTGATAATAGTGTCCTTGATCATATAGGCACTTGTGAAACATGAGACGGGGTGATTATACATGTATTAAAAAAAAAAAAGTGGGTAGATATTTAATGAAAAAAAATTATATTAGCTAGGGTAATTCTAGAAAGTGAACAGTGAGACAAATGGTAGTTTATTTTCGACTTAAATATATAGACAAGGGTAAATATATTACAAAACCATGGGCCGAAAACTACAGTCATGGACCTTACCCATTTAATGAGGAGAAGACCAACAGATTCGACGAATATAGCCCATCTCAAAAACCATACCCTGAGAAATACCAAACTTATTAGAAAAGTTAATTTTATTAATGAGTACTAAAGTGGCCAGGCCTATGCAGTATGCGCCACAGCTTGGTTTGCTTTAGAAAAGTTAATCACGCTCCATAAAGGTACCTTTGCAACAATTAAATATAGAAGCATGAAAAAGTTAACGCACTGAAATTATTGATGTTCAAGAAACAACCAAGGACAATTTTTTATTTTGTTTTTGTGTTTTAGATTTTAAATTGAGATTCTTCTTTTGAAATGTATAGATTTTAATTTCACAATTTATTGTGGAATTAATTATCACCTCATAAGAAAAGCTAATCCAGTCTTAATCATACATATTTTCTATCAATTCTTATAGCGTGCTGAAATATTTCTTGCCACAGCACATCAATTTCTACGTAACATCGACAGTCTTGTGCAAACAAGCTAAAACCATGTTGTCCGTGGATGGAGTAACGTTAGTTGTATCAAGATATTAAAAAAAATATTTATAAAGTGATATGACGAATTGTAAGTAGGTAATAAAACGACTGCCTCGTAATAAAAACACAATGTATTAAAATACTCCATATCACTTTGAGACCCAAATTCTGCAAATTCGTCTAAAGCCGTTTTATATTAATCTTGATAAAATTCCGGTGTGGATGGAAACCATTGACTTCTTCTCGTGGTCAACCTACTTTTTCCTACGCCAACAATTATCAAATTCAATGAAAATATATAAAACCTTGCCCCCTAAGTTTTTGTTTCCTTGTGGACGTTCCATTTGAAAATTATATGCCTAAGCTAAATCGTAAATTTCACAAAATGCTGGGGTAGGCAGTCGAGAGAGAGATCCAGAGATGGAATCGCTGTCAAGGAAATTACCCAACGCCCGCATAGAGGGAGGGAGAGAGAGAAAGAGAGAGAGAGAGAGAGAGAGAGAGAGAAAGAGATGGAGATGGAGATGGAATATTCGTCCTGGAAATCCCCACCGCGTCACCTTAACGTGGAATAATGACGATGGATGGATTCATTTTCATGCAATCGTTTGCTAATAAGAAAATTGTTTAATAATCAAAAGATTTATATTTTCAATTATAGTACATAAAGTGGTTAGTTATCCATAGTTGTTAGCTTATTCTATTCCCATACCCAAAATACAGAAAGTCAAAAAGTTTATATGTTATTAGCATCACTTAATGAAATCGAAATTAAAAATAAAAAAATAAAATAAAATAAAATAAAAACTTATAAGAGGCGATACATCTTACAAATATCTTTGCTATCATTGCAAGGACCGAAAATGAAGATGATTTTTGGTATTAAGTAATTACATATGTTGTTTAATGCCAGACCAGTTGGACATCGGTTTCAATTATGAAAAGGAATTTGTGGCTTCTCGCTTGCAAACCTAACGCGATTTTTAGAAAACTGTCCCACCGAGTTTTTTATATGATCAACTTTAAACTAATTACAATAATTTATAGCAAATTACAGCTACAATTTAGCTATGGCTATACAAACATAACGCACCATCTCTCTCTAACGAAGTCAATTCTTGTGCGAAGCTCAATGGCCTAATGTCGCTGTGGAGATGATAATTCATGGAAACTTGTGTGAAAATAATTAGATTGTTCTTAAACATACTAGGCAAAGCGCAGGTCCAAGACCTCCACTTGGCATATAAAATTCTACGCATAACATTATCAACATCCACCAAAACGAATTATATATGTATTTATATCAATGTAGATAGTCCCACTCCGGTGGGGTCAACGAGAAAAGTAGATGTTTCTTGTAATTGTATATTTAAGAGGGGAAGCCTTCACTTTTCGTGGCAATGTCCCTGCAATTTCCCCCGAGCCGACCGGCCGAGCAACGATTCGTCTTCTTGAACCAAGTTGAAAGGAAATATATAGCCAAAAAAAAAGATTAGTCTATCCGAGACGTCATGACAAAGGAAAAATGATATAAAATAAGATATCCTTCGGAATCAACTGTTTGCCATCAATATCTCTCCTTGCGACATACTTTCCCCCCAAGATTGGTGGCAACTTGCATGCGCTCACGAGCCTCTATATAAGCAGGGGGTTTTCATATCACAATTCAATAGCAGCTCCAAGCAAGATTTGCTTCATATTCCTCAAGATGACGGTAAGATCTCTCTCTCTCTCTCTCTCTCTCTCTCTCTCTCTCTCTCTCTCTCTCTCTCGTTCTTTACCTTACTCGAATGGCTCTGCGGGGTATGTTTGAATGACGTATGACCAAGAACGTTTCCTTTTCACGCATGGTACAGATTGTAGAGATGCATGTGAACATAGATTGCCACGGATGTGAGGAGAATATAAGGAAAGCTCTCAACAAGCTCGAAGGCAAGTCTCCCGGCTACTTGGAAAATCTCTCCGACATGCTTATTCGTCGCTATTTCACTCTCTTGCTAGGGTTGTCGTCGTCTTCTGATGGAGATGTTTTTTATTTGCATCGGAGTGCCACTTCTTCTGTCCACCCCAGCCCATCATAGAACATCTAGTATTAAGTATTTCATGATTTTTCATTCGAACAAAAAATATCTTTATTAAGCTGAATAAACAACTAACAGTAGGTGACTGATCTATATTTTGTTGGGTCAATGGGGTCGGTGACCCGGAACAATCTTGTGAAGTTCCTTTCATCTTTCTTCAATACAAAAAACATGCAAGAAACCTTACCGTCATGGCTTCCGAAAAAAATGGTTCTTCTATTCCGAAGGCAATTGAAGTTTTAAGATGGATCGCACACACTAAGAACTCAAATATTGCGGGGTCTTCAAACAAGTTATCTTCTTTTCCTTTTCCTAATAATCGGGCTATCCTGCATCAATTGGCAACCGATTACTCTCCTGTTGTTCCAACCACACCGGATAACTGCAGAGCCGCACGGGTCCTTAATACTCGAGAAAGGCCCCGGAGACCAGCAACGGAGGGGTCCGAGCTCAAGACCTCTAGCTTCCGGAGACAGAAGACTCAACCGCTTGTCCAACCGCACTAACTAACTTGGTCTAAATCGTTTATCTTTTCAACCAAACACATATATAGTGTATATTTGTTTTAATGCTCTGGATAAGCTCGGAAACCAAAGTTTCTTCTTATGCATCCTTTGACGTGTGCACATGTAATTTTCATTGCTTGACATATCATACATATTGGCACGTAAACTAACAATTGTACTTTGAATCGTGCGCAGGAGTGCACGATGTGCACGTAGACTTCGACATGCAAAAAGTGACCGTGGCAGGTTTCGTCGACGAGCGCAAAGTCCTCAAGGCCGTGAAGAAGACCGGAAAAACAGCTCAGATCTGGCAGCAGCTACCCATCAATGTCTACTACAACAATTTTGACCAATATCAGTACTACGATCAGATGAATTACGGCCGTTCGTCATCGTCGTCGAGGTCATACTACGCACAGCCCACTCACATGACCCGTCACTACAAGCACGGCAAATTGTTTGGGAAGACTAGTCACGAAGTGTATTATCACCAACCACCATACTCTCAGATGGTGGAGGAAAGGGCCATCACCATGTTTAGTGATGACAATGTCAATTCTTGCTCGATCATGTGATGGGTTGCCAATTTATGTATATATGTACAGCTAGTGTTCCCCCTTACGTTTTTTTAATAATGGGGAACCTTTGTTGTGTAAATGGAGTCGTTATACTATCTAGAACATAAGTTCATGGTGTGTGATCTTCAAATTATAAGTAGATGGGCAAAAGACTTGATTTACTTTCAATTGTCTTTTGGAAAAATTACCAAATCAATTCTAAACCTATTGCACGGATGCCGATTCAACTCAAAATTTTCAAATTTGCTAATTTAATCCTAAACATTTGCCTCAAATTCCAATATAGTAATTTTCTTTAATTTTCACCGGAAATTGTTGACAGATGATTTCCCCTTTGTCATCGGTATATATAACACATGAGAAACAAATAAAATGAAAAAGCAAATCACAGTTGATCCTAACTGATTCTAATATGTTAAATTAATGTCTCGACTTTGAATTTGAATAATGATTGTTAAACCGAATTTGTTGAGAAAGATTTCCTAAACGGTTTAGCAATCGAATGAAGAAGCAATTCCTTCAGGACATTCTTCTCTACGTGAAAAAGAAGAAAGGAAGATATGTTTTGTCACTAGAAGACAAAAAAAAGGGCACACTATTTTATTTTATCTATTTATCTTTAAGGAGGATAAAAAATAAAAAGAGAGGAAGGAAACTCCCTTTACAAAAGTAGAGTCCTTGTAGGCGTGAGTTTTGTCAAAGTAATGGGGCCCAATGTCAAATTTTTTACTTTGGACACACACATAGGACGCCTAGGTTTTTTATTCCTTTAAGGAGGTGAGTGCCGCACGAAGAAAAAAACCTATGGAGCCACAAGACTTGAGAGCCGCAAGAAGCCACGCAAAGCCTTGAACAAGAACGCAAAGCCGTACGTACACAGACCAAAGACGAATGCTAGAGTTCTTGATTTTGGCATACGTAGAGCATTTGTTTGAGCTTGAACACGGGTGATAATTTTGTGTAGTGAGTTTATGTCTAAATAAGTTGTTTATTTATAAACACTTTGGGTTTGTGATTAAATCTAGATGTGGGAAACACTCGAGTGTGTAAGCGATTATAAACTTTGATTTTCCGATTATAGTGAATTATTTGCTGTTAGCTCTCTCTGTAGACGTAGGTACCGATATTAGGACCGAACCACTTAAATTTCTGGTATCCTTATTATTTCTTTGGTGATTTCGCATTGACGTAAATTGCAAGATCCTATCATTTTCACGTATTATATTCCAACAATTGGTATAAGAGCTTAGGTTCAGATTTCTTGATTGTGATTTGGAGCTTTTGCTTGTCTTATTATTATCTAGAAATTATGTTATTGCAATTATGTTTAAGAGGAAATCTAAAATTGAGAAATTTAACGGGAGGAACAACTTTGGGTTATGGAGCATCAAGATGTGGGCATTATTGACAACCTAGGGTTTGGCCAAGGCACTGGATGGTGAAGATGAGTTGCCAATTATAATGAAAGCCTCTAAGAGGGTAGAGTTAATGGAAAGAGCAAAGAGCACAATCTTGTTAAATTTGTCTAATGAAGTTTTAATAGAAGTTACTAAGGAGAATGATGCCGCAGCATTATGGACAAAACTTCAAGCACTCTATGTGAAGAAAGGTTTGAACAATCGCTTGTACATGTTGATGAGGATGTTTCAATTTAGATATACTAAAGGTACATTTATCAAAACCCACCTAGATGAATTTAATAAACTCATGATGGATCTGAAGAATGTCGATAAGATACTTGATGATGAAGAACGGGGCATGATGTTGTTAGCCTTTTTACCAAAGTCATGGGAGCACTTTACCGATTCACTATTGCATGGGTGTACTATAATTACCTCAAAAGAGGTAAAGTCCGCCTTATTCTCTAAAGAGTGGCAGAGAAAGTTGCGTGATGATGGTCTGGCACAAGGAGTAGCGCAAGCACTAACGATTCGGGATAGAGAACAACATCGAGGGCCTAGTAGCAACAGAGGTAAAAGCATATCGAAATCACGTCATAAAAAGTCCAAGGGATGCGTGAAGTGCTTTAAATGTCACGAGGAGCGACACATCAAGAGAGATTGTCTAAAGTGGAGGAATAAAGCTGATAGGTAAAATGCCACAAGCAATGTGACAATCGTTGCCGAGGGGAACACAGAAACTATTTTATGTGTGACTACTACTTCGTTAGGAGACGAATAGTTGCTAGATTCGAGGTGTTCTTATAATATGACACCTCATAAGAATTGATTTACTACTTACCAGACTGCAAATGGTGGTAGAGTTCTTTTGGGGAATAACGCAGTCTGTAAGGCTGTGGGGATAGGGACAATTCAGATTCGGATGCACGATGGGGTGATGCGCACATTGACATATGTGAGGCATGTATCGGAGCTCAAGAAGAACCTTATTTCTCTAGGGCCACTCGATGACATCGGGTGTAGATACACCGCTGAATATGGAGTACTAAAGATCTCTCGAGGTGCCATGACAGTGACGAAGGGGAAGAAAGTGAATCCTCTTTATCATCTACTGAGAGAGATCGTAACTAGAACCACTACAGTTTCATCAAGTGAATCAAACTTTAACTTGACTCAATTATGGCATATGCGTTTGGGGCACATGAGTGAGGCAAGTATGACGATGCTGAGTGAAAGGGGGCTATTGAAGGTTCAAAAGACAGGGAAGCTGGACTTATGTGAGCACTGCATCTTTGGGAAGCAGTACTGAGTTAAGTATACTACAGCCATTCATTTGACCTAACGACCAATTGAATATATAAATTCAGACGTCTGGGGCCCGTCTTCAGTTCCTTCAAAAGGAGGTGCCTGATATATGCTAACATTTATCGACGATTATTCGAGGAATGTATGGGTATCTAAAGCACAAATATGATGTGTTTGATCGGTTCAAGAAATTTAAGGCATTGATTGAGAAGCAGTCATATAAACAAATCAAATGCCTAAGAACCGATAATGGCATGGAGTTTTGTGGTAAAGATTTTACTGAGTTTTGTGAGAAAGAATGTATTGTGAGACACCGCATAATACCTGGGACACCACAGCAGAATGGCATAGCAAAACGGATGAACAAAACTTTGCTTGAGTAAGCTCAATGCATGCTTTTGCATGCAGGACTTGGTAAGGAATTTTGGGCCAAAGTAGTGAACATGGCATGCTACATGGTTAATCGATCTCCATCATCTAATATCGAGTTGAAAAACTCCTGAGGAAGTATGGTCGGGGAAACCTATTGATTACTCTGAATTACATATATTCGAATGTCCTGCATATGCTCATGCGAGTGATGGTGAGCTTGATCCGAGGGTAAAGAAGTGCGTATTTCTAGGTTATACACATGGGGTGAAAGGCTACCGGCTGTGATGCACTAATCCCATATCACCCGGTTTTCTAATCAATAGAGATGTGATCTTCGACAAGACTACAATGCTTCAACAGAGGGGTTCTGAGACACAACTAGCAGAAAAGAAAGATCACGGTGTCATTAGTGAGGTGGAGTTTCAGGTGGAGACTCCAGAGACCTTGAAGATAATAGAAGTTGAGACTGTAGATGAGGCTGTAGTTCTTGAAGTTGGTAATAGTGAACAATTAGCACAACCGCGGCACACTATAGCCTCAAATAGACAGAGAATGCAAATTAAATCATCGGTACGTTATGATTATACAAATATTGCTTATGCATTGACTATAGGTGATGAGGTGGAGACAGATGAGCCTTCGTCTTACTCTGAGGCGATGGCTAGTTCAGAGTCGTCACAGTGGCTAGGGGCTATGAGTGAAGAGATGGAATCACTCCATCGAAATCAGAAATAGGAGCTGGTCAAAGTATCCAAGAACCAAAAAATTGTCGGAGGTAAATGGGTCTTTAAACGGAAAGAGGGCATTCCCGGTGTCGAGACAGCGAGGTATAAGGCAAGACTTGTGGTGAAGGGATATGCACAGCATGAGGGCATTGACTACAATGAGGTATTCTCTCCTGTGGTAAGACATACTTCTATTCGTGATTTACTTGCCTTAGTTGCTTCGCAAGAGCTCGAGTTAGAGCAGCTAGATGTGAAAACTGCATTTTTTCACGATGAGTTGGAGGAGCAAATTTACATGAGGTGGCTAGAGGGATTTGCTATTCTAGGTAAGGAAGATCATGTTTGCTTGTTGAATAAATCTTTGTATAGGCTGAAACAGTCTCCTAGGCAATGGTATAAATGTTTTGATACTTTCAAGGCTAGTCAAGACTATTCAAAAAATCATATGGATAGCTGTGTTTACTTTAGGATATTAGAGAATGGTTATTTGATTATCTGCTCTTATATGTTGATGATATGCTGATAGCAGCTAAGAATATGTTTGATATTGATGTGCTGAAGAGGCGATTAAATGCTAAATTTGGGATGAAAGATTTAGGTGCTACAAAGAAAATATTGGGTATGGAGATTTTGTGTGACAGGATTGTAGGAGTTCTACGTCTATTTCAAAAGAAATATATTGAGAAAATCGTGGCACGTTTTAATATGTAGTCGGCAAAAACTGTAAGCACACCTTTAGTGAAGCACTTTAAACTTTCAGATAAATTATCACCGTAATTGAGGAGGAGGAGGAGCATATGTCCAGTGTTCCTTATTCAAGTGCCGTGGGTAGTATTATGTATGTTATGGTGTGCACTAGGCCTGATATTTCACAAGCTGTGAGCGTGGTTAGTCGTTATATAAAGTGTGCTAGTAAAGCTTATTGGGAAGCTGTAAAGTGGATCCTCAGATATTTGAAGGGGACAACATACGTTAATATAGTGTACAAGAGGGACAGCAATGGTAGTGAGACCACTGGTTTTGTGGATTCAAATCACACCGGTGACTTGGATGATCGAAGATCTTTAGTAGGGTACGTGTTTACACTAGCAGGTGGTGCAATTGGTTGGAAAGCGTCCTTATAGGATCACATTGCTTTGTCTTTGACTAAGGCAGAGTACATGGCATTAACCTTTGTAGCGAATGAAGCGATATGGTTACAAAATTTGGTCTTGGACTTTGGGTTAAAACAGAAAAGTGTGGATATATACCGTGATAACCAAGGTGCGATATATTTGGCATATATTCCAGTTTATCATGAGCAACGAAGCATATCAATATCGGGTACCACTTCATCCGAAATGTCTTAGCTAAGAGTAATGTTATTGTCAAAAAGATTACTACAGCAGATAACCCAACAAACATAATGACCAAGTCTGTTCCTTTGGTGAAACTCAAGCTCTACTTGAGCTCTATTGGCGTCTGTGGAGAGTGAGCACCCATCGGGGCGTTGGGAGAGCAGCATGAATGATGAGCACTATAACTTGATTTCAAACATCGAGTCAAGGTAGAGAATTATTAAATTAATATCTTGAGTTTGAATTCGGATAATGATTGTTAAACCGAATTTGTTGAGAAATATTTCCTAAACAATTTAGCAATTGGATGAAGAAGCAATTCCTTCAGGACTTTCTTTTCTACGTGCAAAAGAAGAAAGGAAGATATGTTTTGTCACTAGAAGACAAAAAAATGGGCACACTATTTTATTTTATCTATTTATCTTTAAGGGGGATAAAAAAAAAAGGAGGAAACTCCCTTTATAGGAGTAGAGTCCTTATAGGCGTGGGTTTTGTTAAAGTAGTGGGGCCCAAGGTTAAATTTTTACTTTGGACACACACATAGGACGCCTAGGTTTTTTATTCCTTTAAGGAGGTGAGTGCTGCATGAAGAAAAAAAACATGTGGAGCCGCAAGACTTGAGAGCTACAAGAAGGCGCGTGAAGCCTTGAACAAGAACTCAAAGCCGTACACACGCGGACCAAAGACGAACGCTGGAGTTCTTGATTTTGGCATATGTAGAGCATTTGTTTGAGCTTGAACACACGTGGTAATTTTGAACAGTGAGTTTATGTCTAAGTGAATTGTTTATTTATAAACACTTTGGGTTTTGGCTTAAATCTAAGTGTGGGAAACACTCGAGCATGTGAGAGATTGTAAACTCTTATTCTCCGATTATAGTAGATTATTTGCTGCTGGCTCTCCCCGTGGACGTAGGTATTGATATTCGGATCAAACCACGTAAATTTTTTATGTCCTTATTATTTCTCGTTTATTTCTCTAGTGATTTCGCGTTGACGTAAATTGCAAGATCCTATCATTTCCGCGTATTATATTCCAACATAATCTACAACTAGAATGATGGGTGCAGCATAGACAATGCTAGTATAGGTAGGTTTGCAAATAGAGACTAAATCGTTAACACAGACAACGCATATTTCTTTTTCATGTATTTGGCAGATCCACGATGAACCTAGATTTGTGGGCTTGATAATTTGTGTTTGAGAGGATGAAATATTCTTTCCAATACGATCTGCAATATAGAGTATGTATCTTGGAACGAAGGAAAAAGAGATGAGACCTCGGTCGTGGCCAGGTGAGCGAATTAGCAAATTGATCATGACTAGAAACATTGGATAGAGTCCTTCAACTTAGCCCTCGCATTGGCATAGTCTTCTGCTCTGAAAGGCCCATCGAATTTTTCCTTTCCAATCTTCCCGTTAGCCATATGTCACTTATTATAGTTTGTTATCATTTTGATTGGTTACCAGTGACAAAATTGAAAGAGAAATCAAAATAAACAACCAATCGATACACATGTTAGAGTATTTAAATATTAAATCACACCTTCACTTAATAGCTTAAACTTTTAGAATAAATGGTTGTTGTTCCACAAAATTTCACATTATATCAAAATAGGAGGTCTTAAGTTCAAATCTTATCAAAACTCTATTTCCCTCCCTTACTACATATTTCGTGCTTTAGTCTTAGGCCACAATCCAAGTTAAGCATAAGGGAAAGTATTAGACTATTTGTAAATTAAATTATGCATTCGTCTAACAGTTTAAATTTTTAAAATAGTTGGCAATGTCTAATAAAATCTCCCAACACCCTTATAATAAGCATTATATTTGGGTTTTTTTCCAAGGAGAAGCACTTTTACTGCCTTGGTGAAATATGAAGCGGATTGACAAGGACAACTACTAACAACAACAATAATAAAAATACAAGCAATAATAGAGGATTCAAAGAGAGGCACTGCACCAAGCATTTAATACGAAAGGAGGAAAATGAAGGAGTAACGGAATTCTCTAATCAAGTAATATAATAATACAAAAGGCCTTTGGAGAAATGCAAAAAACTTAGGATAAAAGATTTTATTTTTTTTTAAATACAAAAGTGTTATGAAAGTTGTAATTTGAAAGTACGTTGAAAAGTAACTTAAAGTAACTTTGATTAAATGCTGTTTGAAAAACAAAACTACACTTATAAAGGAAATGTGTGTGTAAAAAAAAAAAAAAAAAAAAAATCTCAAACCCTCCACCTGATGTCGAGCCTTCAACGACCTCCACTAGCCCTTTCAAAAGAAAAGAAAAGAAAAGAAAAGGAATAAAACATATATTATAAGATCATATAATGTTAAAAAACTTGTAAAAATACATTCACATCCACTCCGACTACGCCATGTAAGATAGCTAGTGGCTAGTCAACAATTTCTAGCCAATTTTGGCTGGAATAGCTACATTGACAAATTGTCAAAAGATTTAAGACTAAGTTAGCCAAATTAAAAATTTTGGAATTGAATGGGCTATCAAACAATAGGTTTTTAACTTTTTGAAGAATTTTCTCATCCAATATTAAAAAATTGTATCATTGTAAGTTACATTTTACAAACTTTCCTTGAACTATCTTACATTATTCTTGATAAAAATTTAGGTGTATGGTAGCTATTGTCATGACCATCCGAAGACGTAAGATCCCCAAGGGAGGTTGCAGATTATTAAGCGGGAGCAAACAATCCCTCTTGCAATGTGGCACTTGTGTAAAGTACAACCTCTCCTAGACCCTAATAATTGCAACTTAGTTTCTCATTAATTATTTATCAAATTTATATTAGAGTTGCCACTGAAATATTCTAGGCCAATTAGGAGCCAAGTAGGACATGGGAGCCCATCTTACTTTTGCAAACCAGAGATTCATGGACTTGAAGACTTAGTTATGCTAAATTTATCAAACACCATTGTCAGTACTTTTTCTCTTTTAAATAAAAATGTATTTTGTGTGACCTTTTATTTTTATTCCCTAACATGCATCTAGACTTTTATGCATAAATGCTCAAGATATTAAAATTGACTCAATCAACAATAAAGCAAATAAAACTGGAAGGATAGCGCAGTTGAGTGGATTCCTAAGTGCTCATGAGATGATGGCAAATGATGAACGTGAGCAACCTAAAGGTGCATAGTTGATGCGTGTGATCAAAGATAGGTGGGCATGTAGTCGGTGATGGTGGAATGTTAGTGGACATGAAGTGGGGATGGGAGTGATTGTGAGATATAGTGGATGTGGGGTGAATGTGGTGGATGAAGGAAAATAAGAGAGGTGTGATGATTATGATCTTAATCCATCTTTTTTTCTCTTTTCTTTTTTCCTTTTAACCTCTTAAGCTTACTTTAAAGTACCAAATCTGTTGCACAACAGTTAATTCAATTTTAAAATTTTCAATTTAATCGATTTAGTCCTAAAACTTTTGACAATTTTTCAAGGGCAATGCTTTTTTCACCCATTATGATTAAATTCACCCCGATGATATATTCCTCTCTCTCTCTCTCTCTCTACGAACGAAAAAGAGTGTCCATTATAGCCCATCATAAAAATGGGCTTTAAAAGGGCTAGATATAGACTGAGCAGTTGTAGCTGCAAGGATAAACCAAATCTTGGTCCATCAATTCTCGGCCTAGACCACTGAACCCACCGGCCCAGTGGAAGGAGAAAGAGATTCGCTTAAAGATTTGCCTAAGCAATCATCACGAGAGAGATTCCATGGATATATAATGTAAGAATTTCATTAAATAAAAGTTTAGTAGAAAAGGAAATTGAGGTTTTACAAATAGTAACCATGGGGTTTTTGTTTTTTTTTTTTTTTTCCGACATCGGATTACTTCCGCAGTCAATAATGAATGTAAAATATCAAAGCATTTTCTCTTGAAGTTGCACAATGATGTGAACATATCGAATAAGTCATGTGTAGATTTCGATAGCTTTATTGGTCATAGTTTTTTCTCTCCGAACTTTTAATAAACAATATTTTTCACCTTCACCATTCTACAAATGTTCGACAAAATGCCGAAACCAAATTTCAATCTTGAATATGTTGATTTCAAATTTGATTAATGTAATATTCATGTGCTAAGTTGGTCCATGCTCGGTATTTATAAATGACCACTCTTGTAAATAATCCATTTTGCGTAGGTGGGAATTATTTAGTGTAGTTTCTTGCATTTAGAATAATTTTATGCATATTTAAATTCTCATTTAGTTCACGGAGATTCTGTTCCAAGGCTCTATAAATGGCCATATATATTATTTGCCTGAACAAATATTGAGTTTTCATTTTTCCATACTTTTACTTAGAGCTTTCAACAATCAACAATCGGTTGTTTCCTATTACATTTCAACAAATTGTTTGTTATTTTCATTTCTAGAATGGTTGGGGCTAGTTTAAGACCATAATAAACCTTTCAAGAGCATTTATATTATCACTTTAGCAATGTTAACACCTTTTGGATCATAATTGATGAAAAGAAGTAATAATCACATAGATAATCAATTTTCCAAGTTAGCAATACCAAAAAAGCGCTAATAGATATCAGCGTAATCAAGTCCTCAAAACTAAAATCTCTTGGTTGCATTGGAAACAAGATGAACCTCGCACGTATTGTTTGGTTTTCCCAACCAACCACGAAGGGCTAGTGGCGACTCCTAAAATCTTTAGGTTAAAAGAACTAAAATAAAATCCAATGTTGCGCGAAGTATGGTCTTGGGAGAACTCACTTTTAATCAATGGATCATTTGGCCCCCCTTTTAGAAAACACCTCTAAATTCATTCCCAAATGCCATGACATCTTTGAGAGGGTCGCCACACATTGAAGTCCCTCTCCCTTACCTTGAAGGACTCTCTCTCGCTAGTAATTACTTCATTTCCTTCTTGTTTCCTGTCACTTTAATTTCTAGCTAGGACATGATATGATATGAATTTTAGATATTTTGTTGTATCATATCTACTATTTGATGAATTGCAGTAATAAAGCTAGATATTTTCATATCATATCCAATTCATCATTTGGTATAAATGAGGTATTAGTGTAAATTAATTTAAAGATATATAAATGGAGATTGTAAGAATCTCTCATAATTCACTATTAAAGAAACTACAAATGTATAAATGGAGATAACCTTTGTCAATCAATTAATGACTATCATATGATCTAAATTTTAAATAGCAAAGGAGTTGATTCAAGCATTAAACATCCACAAGTTTGACTATAACAAGAAATGTAAACAGGCTATAGTAACATCAATGAGGACAAATTAGCTAGTGATTGCCAAATCTAGTAAGAGAGAAAAAAAAAAAAATAGGGTCATTCACCTTTGTGATGTCGAAAAGTGCTTTGCTTTGATTCTCTCACCACTTTCATGAAACTTTAAAGTCAACCTCAAAATTTCAAAGGAGAATGAGTTTCAATTTCACAAAGTATATCCTTTATTCAAGGGTCATCAAACTCTTTTCAACATTCTTGGGTGAATGAATATAATGATTTTGCAGGAACACATATCAATTGGCCAAAGTCACACAATTATTGGATGGGACAAATCCTCATCAATTGCTTCTCGATTAGGAAAAAACAAAGTTAGAGCGTGTAAGACTTTTGTGTTGTGGTTTCTCAGCTTTTGTATGTTCTCGAAAAAGTGATTAGTGTCATAGCTTTGATTGTATCGCAATCATGCTGGTTTATAAATGAGCAGAGTTAGTAGTAAGGTATGATATATACGGTAAATGGTAGCTATCAAGATTTGTGCATCTACAAGTGTTTAGTCATCATTCATTAGAAAGTATACTAGAGACACAATCCCTCTTCAGCCTCAACAAGAAAAAAAAGTAATTCAGTAAAGAACCCCACGTTTAGTCTTTTGTAATACAGTCCATTGGCAGAGATATGACAAGACATATACATGAATGCTATTATGCCAACAAAGCAAAAACTCACAACAGGAGCAAAACTTGAGAAAACTTGTAAATACTAGAGACACAATCACCCTCCACCCTTGACAAGAAAATAACTTAATTAAGTAAACAACCCTGCGATTTCAATCTCTTGTAATTCAGTCCATTGGTTGAGATATAGCAAGACATATACACAAATGCCATAATGCAAGCAAAAACTCATTGCAAGAACAAAACTTGAGAAAAACTGCAAATAAATCTAACTTAGCTTATAAACAGCTCCTGCAGATCCTAAAGCACCAACAAAAATTTTAACACCATTCAATCTGACTTTAACAACAACCCAAATACTAAAGACACAATGGTCTGCCAGCCTCGACAAGAAAACAACGTAATTCAGTAAACAACCCCACCATATCCTCATTGTAAGAAGTTTATGCAAACGTATACATGGACGACTTATAGCGCCGGTAGAAACATACGTCGATCGTGAGCCGGGTGGGAGAGAAAGAGAGTAGAGTTGTCGTATGAGTCGTTAGGAGAGAGAGAGCAGAGCATGAAGAGTGAAGAGAGAGATGCTCGTAAATGAGTTTTATTATTTTCTGAAAGTTGGGGAAACTAGTCAAGCCAAAACTCTACAAGAAGATGATTGCTCGATCAAACTTTTTAATATTTTAGTTTATAATCTTTTTCTGACGTGCATAATGTGGCACTTAGTGGATGCCACGTCCACATTATGTGTCTTAAAAAAAAAAATGATGTGAACATTTTTTGTTAGCTACATTTGATGAAATTAACAGATGAACTCATTTGTACCACTTTGACAAATTTTAGAATTTAATTACACTTTGGAAAGTTCTAGAACTTGATTACATTTTTTCAACAGATTATAGGACTTTTGATGTAGTTATTCTCACAAATAAAGATATAGATCAGATCAGCTTCTAGTAGGGATGGACCTCAAGTGAAGAAACTACAAGTGAAAATAACTTGTGCATAAAAACACATTAAGAAAATTTAAAATGAAAGTCGTACCTCCTTTGAAAATTGTTGCACTTGTATTAGAAAGCCTTTTAATACAACTCAATTTGGGCATGATAAAACGACAAATTACATTGACTCTGTGATCGTTTCGTCACGACCCTCCTGGAGTAACCCAAAGAGAGTTGAACGGATCAGCAAGCAAGCACAAATGATCCATCTTGCGAGGTGGTGCTTGTGCTAAAAAGGGGATCCCAAAGCCTGACCGTTCAGTTTTCTTGATTAATTATCCGATTTGGATTTTGCTTTAGGAGTTGCAACTCAACTATTATCGGCCAATTATGAGGCCAAGTAAGATGCAGGAGCCAGCCTTACTTCCTCAAAGTATAGAATCATGGATGCATGGAAAAGTCCGACATTAGGCAATTAAAGAGATATTTGCAAGGTGCTTTAAATCTTGAGTCTCCTGCAAGGAGGACATCAGTACACACTTGAAAAGAAACAAAAAATGATACAACGAAAAGCTGGAAAATCAAATAGAATCTGAATTAAATATGATTCGAACAAGAGAAATAATACGCAAACAGGCAACCGATCGACAAGAGAGACCCGGCACCATCCGAGGCGTACTACGAAGCTGGACTAAGAGCGGAACCTTGCTGTCCAGAATGATCAGCCCATGAGATGAACAGCAACATCCAGCACTCTATTGAAGTGGAAACAGGGTGCAAACCAGATCCAAACAAAGCGTTCCATCATGGCCTCCGACCTTGCCCGAACTCTTTTCCATCCATCACCGAGAATTCCCTTTATCTTTGCCCTTCAGCCGTGATCTGCCCATGAAATGCCGAGATTCCCAGATGCCAATCTTGTTTATAGTATTTTTGTTTCCCTCTCGGGACTTGTTTCCTTGTTTCCTTCTCTAATTTTGCTTCCTTCTATGAATCCTTCGTTTCCAGTCAATTCCCTCAATCCCCTCTCGTGATCTCTAGCACCTTATGGCCGAATTTGCCGAAGAATGGCATGGAAAGAAGTTACTTGTCCTTTCTTGATTCGTCTCCTTCCTTTTTGCAGAGATCTTGACCTCAAGTATGAGGAAATTATTTTTATCTTTTCCTTCCTTAGATGGCTGATCCTCACATCTTTTCCAATTTATTTTCTTCCAAAATTTCTTCTTCTCAAGTGCACAATTCCTCCGTCCCTCTTCTTATTTCATGGGCGAGAGCAACACTCCTTCATTAGTCCAAGTATATTCTGAAGATAATATCTCAATTTTGCACAATTTTAACATGTGCTGACCAAAACTTTAAGGGGCTATTTCCACCCCCTTTACTGATACACTCATTTTTTTCAAATTCGAGCATGATTAGGGTTAACTGAAAATCACTTTGATATACTTATAAAATGTGAAGTCTGTTAGGTAAAAATTTAGGTGTCAACATTTTTATTGATAGTCACTCCACTTATCGGAAGAAAAAAAAGGAAGAATGTTTATTCTATGAATATTGCAATCTCAAAGGAGGATTTTAAACTCAAATCATGAAAGCCCATACAAGTTGTTGAAATAAAATTTTATTTTCCAACCATGGATAATATTTTAATTTAATATTTAACGAGATTATCAAAACATAGTTCCTAAGATCTCTCAAGTTTCCAAAATTTTCAAATTTACAAAGTCTAAATTCATTTGTGTAAGATGTATCGAATCTTCAAATTTTATCTCTTTCTTTGCTTATGTGATGTCTCCCTACTTTAACTTTGTATTTGGCAGTCATTCAAATTATCAGGAATAACATTAAAGAAAAGAATGTTAAGCAAAATAAACCATGAAGTACCGAAAAGAAATCATAAAAAAAAAAAAAAAAAATAAAAAAGAGAGAGATTTTTCTTCTAAAAGTATGTTGAGGATATTCTGAAATGGATTTGGCAGAGGAAACAATAACTTGCTTGCAGCGGCACGATCAAATTCGTCCCAACACAAGGAGCGGTTGAGTATATGGATCTTAAGACCGCCAAGCCCACCGATGATTCCATACTGTCCTTCTCGATGAGCTGATTATGAACTCAATAGATCTCGGCTACTAGAGCCCCCCTTTTTCAACAGCCCCGATTTCTCTTGCCTCATAATACCCTAATCTCTCCATCTAAACAATTATGGACAATGGTAACGAGCGGCTGGAGGAGAATGGCCGGAAGCGCAAGCTACAAAGACGAGCTGTTGACCAGCAAAAGAGCGTCAATCGCAAACAGTCACGAAGAGTTCCTGTACTATTCCGATGCAGCTCGCAAGAAGTTCCTCTTACAAGTGAATCGACCGATCGAGAATGGCAGTATCAAATCGCCAGGGGGGCTGGTGGTCCCGAGGATCGGTACCATCCACCTCTCCCCGCCTCGCGGTCCATGTGGAAAGGATTTATTCATCTATGGAGCTTATAAAGGAAGTGGGCTGGGGTCATGAGCCCAATGTTTCGAACGCTTAAACCGCTACTAGCGTAATTACCACGGAAGTTCTACACCGTGTTAACCCCGTGTACTTGAATTCCGAAAAAAATCATTTTAAGTCATAAAAATTGTAAAATTTTACTTAACTCTTGTTAACTCCATGAACATAAAATGCCACATGACTTCTTTAATTAATTTTTTATTCCTATGTAGTCGTTAAAGTTAGGGGTGAGTATGGTCCGGATTGGGCCGGCCCACCCACTAACCCTAGGACCAACCCGCACAGCTGGTCATCAATTTTTTGGACTTGGACCGACCCTATTGAGCTTGGGATCGAGGATCGGACCAACCTCAGTAGGTTCGGTTCGATTCCAAGGTCAACCCGAGACCAACCAATAATTTATTTATTTCATTTTTTATACTCTCTGAAAAGGCAGCCGAGGATCAGACTGACCCAATGGGTTTGGTCCGGTTCTAAGGTCAACTCGAGACAAACCGATAATTTTTTGTTTCATTTTTTGTACTCCCTGAAAAGGCAAACGATGACTGAACCGCCCTATGGGTTAAGTGATGAGCGAGGTCAGCTAAAAAAGGCGAGCAACGAATGTCGAGTGGGGTGAGAGTCGAGTGTCGAGCAGGGAACAACAAGCCAGGTGAGCATCGAGCAGCAAGTGGCACAAGTGACCCAAAACAAATGAGGCGAGTGTCGAGTGGTGAGTGGAGAAATTATTTCTTTCAATTTTGGCAAATTATGGCATGTTTGGTAATGTTTCTATTCCAATGAATAATTTTTTAACATAAATAGTTTTTTTTTCTATTCCAGGGAACAATTTCTAAATATAAGAACGTGTTTGGTAATTGCAAAAAAAATCTACTCTAAGAATAGAAATGTGTTTGGTAAACTTGTATAATTTTTTTGTTTCTTTTAATTTTTCAATATTTTTATTATATTTTTCCTTTTTTTCTTCTTTCTTCCTTTTGGCTGGTCGCCAACCTCGGCCATGAGGCCGGCAACTAGCCGACGAGCGCTGGCGACCTCGCTAGGCCCTAGTGACCTCGGCGTGGCTGAGCGAGGCTCAGCTGAGCCGGGCCACTGCCAAGTCGGCGTCGCCTAGCGGTGGCCCGGTGAGGCCGACCTCGCACCGCCTGGGTGAGGCCGACCTCGCACCTCCTGGGGGAGGTCGAGCCTCGCCAATGACCTCGCCTGGTCACTAAGGCGAAAAATGAGAAGAAAAAATAAATGTTTCTCGGAATTGTTCTCAAGAACAAGAAATAACTTTTTTCTACTTCTTATTTTTGTTCCAAATATGTTCCCATGAACAAAATTTTTACCAAACGCGTTTCTGTTCTTTTTTTGTTCCTTGGAACAAAAGAACATAAATTTTTGTTCCAGGGAACAAAAATAAAAATTAACAAATAGGCCATTAAAGACTAAGGGGACAAATAAAACAGAAGAGAATGAGTACTAGAGGAGAATGCCGTGATGAGTTATTTATGCCCTTTTGAACACTGTGATGATTCCTCACAATAATATTTTCCTCTTTTGTAAATTATGGTTGTTGACACCGTAAAAGACATTAAAGATATTAAAAAATAGTGTAAAATTACTTGAATTCCTCACTAAATAGCTATTTAATGTTGTTGACGTCGTTTATTTTAAGATTTTCTCAATATGAAAAAAATATGAAAAAAATTATAAATAATATTATATATATAATCAAGGTTGGGGGACTGACCCTAAACTATCAAGACTGAGAACCAACCTGCACAGTGCTGGTCTAGAAATCCTAGGATCAAGGACCAACCTGATCTTCCTAAGAACTGGACCAGGACCGATAGGGTTGGGCTGGTCCGAGGTTGGTTCAGGGTTGAGCCTAGACCGATGCTCACTCCTAGTTAAAGTTGTGACAGAGCTCTCTCAGCACGCAATGACGTCAGCCATTGGTGCCATATAATAAATAAATAAATAAAATTTCTTTTTTTATAAATGGTAAAATTTAGAAGAAAAAAAAAAGGAAAGTAAACTAAGAACTAAAACTAAAAGAAACTAAAAAAAAAAAAAAAAAAAAAAAAATAAAGAAGAAGAAGAAAGAAGAAGAAGCCAGGCAAAAGGCCATTGAGGACAACAGTGCTGCCTCTCCTTCGTTGGCAACCCTCGCCGATGTCACCATGAGGGGGCCTAACTTGCTCCACGAACAGGCGAGGGCAACCGCCCTTGCCCTAGCCAAAAGACCACATAGGATTGAAAAGTACTAATAATAATAATAATAATAATAATAATAATAATAATAATAATAATAATAATAAAAAAAATTCATGTGACACTTTGATGGGTTTATGCAAAAATGCATGAATTGAAAGTTTTAAAATTTAAAAGCACAAACTCAACAAATTTTAAAGCTTACCTTGAAAACTTTTCCAACCACCATTGATACAAGCCCACCTTTGGATTAAAGGCTTTACCTAATTCCTTAGGGACCATGGCCCATGTGGGCTACCTTTTTGGATTTGACTTCTTCTCAGCATGCAAATATGTGAGTTCACATGAAAACCTATTCCCCTCTGCTGATTGTAAACGTGGATAAACTGGGGGTATAGAAAGGGCACATGGTATATTATGACGTTAAACCTTAGTACCTACCCGTACTTATTGTTTCTGAAATTTCTAATTCTAAAACCTACCTTGCAAACTCTAATATCCACCTTGAAATACATCTGACATATCGATTTTGCACATTTCACGTGCTTTTTTGTGCACCCCGTGTACATATTATCGAAGGCATAATATCTAATCTCATTTCTTCATCTATGATTGGAGGAAACTTATGTCTATATCTTTTTGACCCGCTAATCAAAAGTTTGAATGAAAGAAATTTTCTCCAATCAAAGAAGATAATTTACAGCTTTTCATTTCTTGTCGATATTTTTTTCTCTCTCCTCGACTTTTTTGTTATTTTGCATTTGATTTTGATGTTTCGTACGTATAAGGCGTGCCTTTTTCTACTGCAAAGACCAATGTTGGTCTGTAGCTAAGGTTGCATTTTTTTTCTTGGTCGCTCAACCATGTTTGTCCGTCCATTTGGTCTTTTCCTTTAAAAAAAATAATAAACAAAGAAAAGAGGGACCCACTTGGTAAATTCATCAGTACATCAAAGGGGACATTTCTCCTCTCGTTTTTGTTGCTTTGCCTTTCCAATATCAAAGCATTTTCTATTGAAGAAGCACAATGATGTGAACATATTGAATGAGTCACGTGTAGATTTTAGTAGCTTTATTGGTATTTTTCTTCTTCTTTTTTTTGCTTCCTGATAAACTATCCTATTCGCTTTCGCCAATCTGCAAGATATTGGAGCTTCAACAATTTATCCAATGGAAGTTAGATATCTAGTTAGGAAAATTAGACTCTAGGAACATCAAATATTAAAAAGCTATGAAAAAAACAGTGTCTCGATTTGCGAAATTCTTGTGAATCAACTAGTTGAGTTGAAATTCCCAATAACTTGTGTTATGAGAAAGAAAAGATCCGTCGGTCTGCTGATTGAAAAAAAACCAGCTATTTATTATTATTATTATTATTATTATTATTATTATTATTATTATTATTATTATTATTATTATTATTATTATTATTATTATTATTATTGATTAGTTGTATTACCAAATCATTGATTCTTAACCAAGACCACCAACGCTGACTAAACATCCTAGAATTTTCAACGTTAGAGATAACCTCTATCTCTTTTCCCTATCCTCTCTATTAGAAAAAAAAAAAAAAGGAAAGGAAGCAGCGGAGAATGTAATTCTTATCCATCTATGGACCAGCAGATAAAATGCTTCGGAAGTTTATAAAAACTACAAAGTCCAGCCTGTACATCATCTACCACATTTCAGAATTTACACCCCACCACCACAGAGATCATGTTGATTATACCCTCTTCAAAATCCTGATATCACTGAAACAAAATAGGAAAACAGATGAAGAAGACTAAAAAGTATCAAAACCATCAATAGCTTTGATCCCCATTCCTCCTCCTCTTGACCCTAACAACATGTTGGAAAGCGCCTTGTGGAACCAACTGGTGCCAATTCTCCACCACCCCATAATCCAAATCATAGTATTGATGATGGTTCACCTCTGACCCTTCGAAAGAGCAACTCTCTGGGAACCCACCCATTCCCCGGCACGGTGGCTTGCTCTTCCGGCGGCCAGCCCCAACAGGGACATTCCTCAGGACCCCGCCAGCAGTCCAGTACCTCTGGCAACCCTTGCAAAAATGCCTGGGCTGGTTGACATTGTAGTTGTTGAAGTAGCAAAATTTGGTCTCCATGCTCTTGCATCTCGGGCATGGTATGATCTTGTCTGGCCTCTTCATTGCCTCTGCGAGTGCATCTTGATTTCTGTTGGTTATTGATGTCGCCGTCGTCGTCGTCATCGTTTTTGTGCTAATTGGGGCTTCACTCTTGACCTGTTGATCCCTAAATCCTTGCAAAGTGATTGTTGCTCCAAAGAGCTTGATCCCTTTTGAGTCTTGGACTCCATGGCTAGGGTTTGCCATAAGATCAAGAAATGGATTTATATTCTTCTCTGAGAGAGAGAGAGAGAGAGAGAGAGAGAGATTATGTAGTGAAATGGTTGGACAGATTAAGGGAAGGGGTCTTCAAGAATCGGAGAGAGACTGTTGTTTTGCGGTGTGATGAGAGGGGGATTGTGAAATGAAATGGTTGGAGAGATTGAAGGAATGGGTCTCCCAAGAACTCGAGAGAGGTTGTTCTTTTGCGGTGTACTGAGAGAGAGAGAAAGAGAAAGGAATATATACCAGTGGGAAGAGAAGGAAAAAAGTGCACAACCGGAAGAGAGAGAGAGAGAAAAGAGAGTATAAAATCAAATAAAGGTCATGGAGCAGCCGAGCCGAGGAGACGAAACAAGCGTAGGTGACGTGAAAAAGCAGATTATGAGCTTTTTGTCCACATCATTACTCCACGTCATCAATTCCACAGTGATTTAATATATATTATGATAAAGTCCGGAAAAACAAATTCCGGGTTCCCATCTTGAAAGGTTGCGTAACAAGTGTCAAAACAGTCCCAAAATCGAGAAGCATAAAGACACGAGGTGTTGTCTTAGTCAAGTTCTGCAATATCCTACCGGAAGAATTTGGAATATATACACAATGATGATGATAAACTCTTCATATCTACCGTTGAAAAATCCATGTATATCCAAAAGAACAACAGTTAAATCAATTCGAACCCTAATTTCTAGTGTGAACAAAGGAATAAGAGTTTGTTCAGTGGTTATCCACGAAAAGAAGTTAGGTCCAATTCCTTTTGTATGGCCGAAAAAATTGATCTAATGACTTGTGTACTCATTCCTTCTATAATAATGAGAGGAGAAAAAGTCTACAATGACTAAAAAATAGGCTTCGTTTTTTTCTTAAATGATAAAATCTAGACATTAAGCACATAAATAGAGGGCAAAAAGTAAATGTAACAGTGATTCAAACCCTAAAATTGTTCATTATCGTTGGAGAGGCACTTCAAATTATTTTTACGTTGTGGATTTTTTTGCCATCTCTTTACTTGTCGTGCTTACGAAAGATAACCTAGGAGGAGGATGAATAATGCAAACGTGCCATAAATGGAAATGAGAACTCCCCAAATAGATTATATCCAAAAGAACAGATGCTGGGGCATCGAGAGCTCCAGGTGCCTATCATCACACAGCACTTTGTTCTCTGCACCTTGTTATGCCTCGTCTTTTCATTATGCTGCTTTATACTTTGTTTGGCACTAAAAGTTGCTATAAAGCACCCTCAGTATCAGCCAAAAGTTAATGGGGGGAAATTAAAGCACCCGTATATTTTTATTTTCATTAAGAAGTTCCCATTGCATTCTTTTTGTATGTTATATAACTATAAAAATTTAAAGATCAAAATAATTAATCATTAAATATACTTGCAAGTGTTCAAAATTACACGTTAACAGTACCTTTATTTCCTTTATACGATGCTTTCTTCATTTTATCTCCTCGTCATTTCGAGCACACATCATCGCTCTGATATTCTTCTATAGCACGTATGATTTTACCCACTAACATGCCCAAAAAGGCAAAGTTGATTTAGTCAATGGAATCCAATCGGGTGCCTAAGAAAAGTTGCACGTTTATCGTTCCAAAAAGGAGGCTTTATCTTTTAGCAAAAAAAAAAAAAAAAAAAGGAGCCTTTATCATTTTTTTCCTATTTTTCTTTGTATTTTACATAGTAACGACATATAAAGAGACTATTATAAAGATTGCTGTGTTTGATAAGTGAACAAAAAAACAACAAAAAAGTGCTCGATCTATTTTTCTTCTGTTTTCTTATATATTGCTCCATAATTGAAACAAAGCTGTTAATACTTACTTATTTAAAAACAAAAAGTTTTAAATAATCTCGCCCAATTAGATAAAAAATCAAGGTGAGCGACATCATCACTGACCTTGTTCCTTAAATAAAAAGAAAAATAAAAAAGATGGTGCAACATCATCATCTACTCACATAATTCCCAACTTTAGCAAAGGAAAAAGTTCGCAAATGGCGATGAAATGAAGGTATGTGCCGACCGGGGAAGGCATAGTAATCCTAATAAAGATGGATTCTCTTCATAGATTGCTATTCCTTTATCACTTTTAGGGCATCTTTTTCAGCTTTGAGATGGGCCTCTCACACCAACTTTTCTTGCTTTCTTTACAACGTTTTAAAGTTTTCAGGGTTCTTTTGTTATCGACTTTCAGTTGCAATTTGAGTGAAAAAGCAGTTTTATTGTGGGAATTGCTTTAATAAAGGGGATCCGGTTAAGCTAATCCCAAAAGCAGCCTCATTTCCAGCAGCTTTCCAGTATAAAAAGTGTGAAAAAGGGAGCATTTTCTTCCCTTTCAATTGGAAAGAGCGATGTACTTTTTCTTTAGGGTGCTTTGGAAGTCTCTTTCCAATTAAAAAATCAAAAAACAAATCCTCAAAGAAACCATAAAGAGTAAACACTTTAATTTTGATTGATTGAGGCGCTCCTAGTCTACTCTTTCAAAATAATATAATATTTATAATGGCAAATGCCAAAAAGATATATATGTACCCTTTTAGTTAAGGGGTAAATTGACTTAATTTCCTCCTATAAATTCTTCCTAAATCATGAGAAAACGCTCAAAAATAGATAATTGATGGAGATGCAAGTCACTATTATTTGATCATCTTTCAAATAATGTATGGGATGGACTCAGGAGACTTAATTTACAACCCGAAACTAAGAGAATCTCAATTTACTGATAACTATGGATGAAAATTGACTCATTGAGAAGTTATTTGAGAAAGTCATCGTGTTGACCTGATGTTACATACTGATATTTAGGAGTGAACATTTTTTTTTTTTTTGCTAACATATATCTCTATGTTTAAAAAAATTCAACTGATGCAAATGCTTTGTGAATTGGCTTCACCATAAATATCTTCTCAGGCTTAGCTTTATGCACTTGGGAAACCCAATATGAGTGCCCTAATAAAGTGTTAGATATTGTAAATATAAAAGTATGGGCAAATTTGGATTGTTGTGGGAAAGATTTTATATATATGTTGCTTGCTGTTATGGTTCTTCAATATCAAGTTGCTTTATATTAATGAAGCAAGAAAAGTCTACTTTTCTGCCTTTGCTTTTATTTAATATTTTAATGTGTACTTTTCTTTTCCAATTAGTGCAAGTTGGGGAAGTAAAATTTTAGTGCCAGCACATAACCGGTTCAGTGCAGATTAAGCCACCATAAGATAATGATTTCCGGATAGGGTTTTCCTGCTGGTGCAGGCACTTTTCTTGAGACAAACATTTAGACGTGTGCGTATTGAAATCGAACCAATAAAGAAATTCTTATTTTACCCTAAATAGTCAATGGGCTCTTCCAAGTCAAACCAAAAAGGGGAAGGAAAGGAGAAGTTTTTACAGACAGATCAAATGATAATTTTGATGTGATTTTTAATATATTATTAGATAGATAGAATAATGAATCTCAAAACTATTTTCAGTGGGAAATTTTTCCCCGTGAAAGTACAGGCGTTGCCGGGTGGCGGCCAACTCAATTCATATGGGGAAAGTTGTATTGGTGCATCCGTCTCGCGAAAAATTATTAACTTTAAAAATATTTTCCTAAGAACCGATAGTTTATATCGCTCAGAAAAATTGGTTAACAGAAAATATTTTCATTATCAAGATCAATTCAGCAAATATATATTCCTCTCTTGGTAGGGAAAATTAGGAATAATATTTATTTTGGTGATCACTATCTTATTTAACACGAACCCTTGATTCTAGCCTTCCGCTGCTGTGCCAGGTAAGCAAAGCACATGGATTGTAACAGCTGGTGAACCACTTGGGTTCTTCAAAATTAAGTTTTATATGCTTTTATATATATAATTTTGGTCGAGTTATTATTTTATAAATGAATTGCCCTTTTTTTCTGCCTTGATTCCAGGTTGAGGGCAAATGACACAATCATGGCACATCCCCTAGATAATACCGACACGTATAAATTATAAAAGGTACGCTCGGAATGGGATTGTTATCTTTTTGTCAATTGATTATTCATCTATACAGAGATTCTTTCAAGCCCATATATACCATAGGTCTTTTTTAATACTTTTCCTTGGCCTTAATCTCAACGCAAGGACTATAGAAATATGGAAAAGCTCGTATAAAATAATCCGATGAGACTGCCCCTCTTTTGAACTTGTGGAACATTTCGATGTGATCCAGCGACCGGAAGAACATGACTCTTAATCGAATCCTGCCCATTAAAAAAAGATGCTAAAGAATCATAGAATGCAAAGAAAGAAACAAATTTTTAATTGCATATATTCCGTCACAATGAAAAAGGGAAAACGAAAACCCTCCGTCGATCCGTTAAGCAAGACGGGTTCTTCTTTAAAATAAGCAGTGGCTCTACGATCTTTCAAGCAACAGATTCCTTGCTCATAGTCATAACTTGTCGTGACCTTTTATTTTTTTTATTGTTATTTTTATATAAAACGCTGTATACATAAACATTAAAAGATTTTATGAATAATGGGAGAAACTTACCTTTTTTTTAAAATCTATTGACCATCAAAAATTGAAACCCGTTTTTCAAGGATCTTTAGAAATCCCCATAAAGAAAAGGAAAGAAAAGAAATAAGTTGTTCTAGCGTAAAAATTAATTACTCAGGAGTCGGTATTTCATTGATTGAATTTCCTTTCGAAAAAGAAAAAAAAAAAAACCCACTTGTTTTGTACATAAGCCGGAAATCAAATGGACAGTTTCTTAGCATTGGTCCTACAGATTGCATGATGCTGGTGTCCGCTGAATCATTGTCCTCGAACAAAAGAAAGCCGAAAGATCATCTTCACAATCCTATGAAAGGACACTGCAAAAGACTGGCAAAAGGCGAGAGCGTCTCCTGCTCTTGGCTGAAGAGCAAAACGAGTACGCCAGCAACACCAGCTCATCCAAAGAGAACTTGTAGTTTTTCAAAACCAGACATTCCACTGAGAGATTAAAGAGCTACGTACTACCCAAAAGCGATGACGAGAAAAAACAGCTGCTCGAGACGCAATCGAGTAATCCGAGAGAGAGAGAGAGAGAGAGCCGAAGACGAATGCCAAATTACATGGTTACATATTACCGATGGATCGATATCTTGATTGGGAATCATGGATTACACGGCAATTGATCTCTCGCGCAAACCTCGTGTGTGTCTTAGCCATCAACGAATCAATTCAAATGACTAAAGAACAGGCTAAGCCCCTACACGATAATTACAGGAGAAAAGCTCGTATTATTCACATGTACAACGATACCCGCCAAGCCCAACTCCTCATCGGGAGTAAAAAGGTTCCCTTCGCGTTCTCCAAAAATGTCATCCGGGAAAAAGTTCACGTGTCGCTCCAGCAATCATTTTCATCACCGTCGTCGCTTGCGACTGCCTGATATTTTTCATCAAAGAAGAGACATTTACATTAGAAGATTTAAGGGCGAGAACAAGGAGTGTGTGTGAGAGAGAGAGAGAGAGAGAGAGAAGAATTTAGGAAACCTGGCGGATCGCATTTGCCTTCTCCAAAATCGCGGTGACATTTCCACTGGTGGTTCGAGCTGTGGCGGCAGTCGGCTTCACTGTCTCAGTGCGCCTTAAATTGAATGACTGGCATGACAAGAACACGAGAAGAGAGGGCCGATTAAGTTGTTGCATTGACTTGCCGATAGATTACAAGAAATCTCAGACAGCCACCAATCAATATGCGCCCTCGAAATTAGACTAAGATAGGACTAGCACAAATTTGGTCATTCAACATATTGAAAGACGCTTCAGGATATAAAATGCTCCATTATCTGCATTAAACAGATCAACATAGAAAAGAGCAGCTCCTTTCTTCACAGGATAACCACAAGAATTGAATTTCATCGTCATTGATTCCACAATGATAAAACATAGTGGGAAAAAAGAAAATGGAAAGAAAGGAAGGTGGAAGTATAGAGAAAATGGAAGCATACTTCCTTTGTTTGTTAATCGTTACAATGGAAGTTTAAAGAAGAAAAATGAGATTAAGTTTAGGGCATGTCCTCCGTCCTTTTGTCATTGTGTTTGATTATATGTTAGTTTCATCAGGAAAGAAAATGGTGAGAACCACTCAACCGTTGAGCTGACAAGTCTCGAACCACATCAGGGAATGTGAGAACCATATTCTGGGATTTTATCATATTAAGATGCAGTACTGACATCAATTTGCAATTAAGATAACATGTGTTTGGGCCTCTGGAAGGGAGTTATCTGCTTTCCCTCCACAAATTTGCATCATTGCCAAAACAAAAGAAAATTAGTTAGAAACAGATGCTTGAAAATAAATTTTAGGTGACTCCACAAAACAATATCTGAATCTGTATGTGTGTGAACTTTTAGGTATTCAATAAGAAATGCAGCAAAATCGATAAACAATAAGTATAAAGCAAGAAGTCGACCCAAACATACTTATGCACCTTTCTAATACAGTTGGACCTTGAAAAGGAGAGTCATGACATGTACTCACTTTATTTCTTATCTGAAGTAGAAAATCCTCCCTTTCATCCGTCTCCTTGACCTGATTAGCCTCTTTATGCGCGTTCAATTTCAGCTGATCCTGAAGCTGCACCACCAAGTTCTTTTGTTTTTAGTTAAAGCAACTATAGAAGAAAGAAAATGACAATTACAAGTGAAAGACTAGATACCTTTCCACTTAACAATTCAGGGGCCCTGATATAAACAGTTTCCAAGGCTGAACCTTGTTTAGGTTGCTTAAAGTTACTCTGATCTAAATTATTACACTCAGGATCACGATCTAGAGATTCAGATACTTCTTCTCTAACTTCTGCAGCATCTGAGTATTGCTGCGAAAGCTGCCAATCCACGGGAGGAGGAGGAGGTGCTGGTGGCACAGACTGATGAGGATAATGCTTCTCCCTATAATTCTCTGGATCACGGCCAACATTTTTTTCTTGCATAGGTACAGATGCCATGGAATCAAAGCTAGGAAGATCAAGGGAAGGACCATGAGCATAGCTAGAAAAGGATGGCAGAGGTTCTAGACCATCTTCAGTTGGCAGACTCTCACATTCACCATTGACATGAATTTTGCTATTGTTTGTTCCACCATGCTCCAAAGACGTTGAAGTAGATTCTGTCGATGACAGTCTGCAGACAGCATCAAACTGATCATGCTCCTTGCTCATGGCTGTGTCACTGGATTCCCACTGCTCTGAGTTAGACTCAGAATGAGGACTGAGACAGTCATCTGAGATATAAAGAGATGATCTACAGAATGTTCCGTCATCAGAGTCAGAACATACGTCATGAAATGGGACATTAGGTTCTGGAACCAACTGGAACGAGGGAAACGCATCATTACTGCTTTCCTGACGGTTCTTGTCATGGGGAAATTTCAAGGTCAGTCTTGAAGCTTCGAAGCCATGAAGAGGGTGGAAAGATATTTTCATGTGCTCAAGTGGTGGGGAAGGGGGAAGTGAATACGTAGGAGAAACACTTTGAAATTGATCGATGAAATTTCTCCCTGCAGTTGTATGAAATGAAGACTCGCTCTTCCTCCAACTCTGCTCCAGGACATTATCTTTCACAGTCTCATATGGTTTTGGTTTTTCATCACTAACTAGTGAGACTTTTCTGCGGAAGCTATTCATAAGTAACTTATGGCCAAGTCCAAAAACTCCGGATAAATTATCATCATTCTCCTGTATGGATTCACTATGCGCAGCTTTCGCCGTTGGAGCAACTGGCAATGCACTTCCAGGGGCCACTACTCTGATGGGACTCGAAAAGTCTCCATTGAGGTGACCAGGCTTACACCGTCTATCTAAATCATCTGACTCACCGAACTTGGCATCTAAATCTCGAGCTGACGACAAAATATGAGTCCTTTCTGCAGAGGGACTGTTTTCATCGATCTTGCGTGATGCGGAGCACTTAGAACTAGCATCCCTTTCTATGGAATCAGCATTTTCAGTGAGTATATCTAGTTTCCCATCACATTGGTCACCCTTATTTCTCACCCCACATTCACGATTTGATGCTGCAAAATCCGGTGGCTTTGCTGGCTCAAGTCCAAGCAAGCCCCCATTTGTCCAGAACTTAACACCAGTATGTTCTGACGGTGATTCTTGACCCTCGCAGATGTTATGTGTTACTTCATTACGTGGGGGAGCAAAGATCACAGACGCGGCATCACCAGCAAGAGTTTCTACTTTGGTATCATCAAGAAGATCAGAACTTTGACCAACTTTGATGGGCTGTAAACAATCTGAATCCACAAACTTTTGAGGAATTTGACTCATATTTTCATTGTCACAAATTTCAGTGGAATCTGATTTAGGTAATTCTGAAGACACTTCTTCATTTGAGACGAGATGAGAAGTTGTGTCCAATTCATGATGTAAAGGATGATCATCTGAGGCATGTGATGGAAGCTTGTCAACTGGGACCTTTATTTCTTCAATGTCAACACTCGCGGACCGTTGCTCCAGTTCTCGTTTGGTTTGATAATCAACATCGTTTTCGGATTCTGATTCAATTGTATTCAGAGCATCTTCGTAATTATCAAGCTCACTATCCATATCATCCACCTCGTTCTCACGGGATTTTGGTTTTGAAGTGTCGGCAATAAGACATGGATCAATATCTGAGGTATTGACATTTCTAAATTTATCAGCTTCTTCAGCATCAACACCTGAAGTCATAGAAATGGTAGCTGAATCTTCCATTCCCTCATACTTCTGCTCCGTCGTCTCCATTATTTCTGTCTTCTCATCCCACCTCACATAATCTGATTTGGAGGCGATAGACTCCTCAGATGTTTTTCGGGGAGAATAGTTATCGATTACCTGATTTTCTTCATAGGGTGAAACTGAGTCAACAGTTTCCTCATGTAATATCGCCCTAGAAGAGGATGATCTATTAGACTCCTCTTCTTCAGGTGGCATGTCGTCACTTGCATGGAAGATGCATTCTACATAGCCTGACCCAGATCTGAAATCAGAAGTAGTTCTATGGTCTCCAAAATCTGATTTAAATGTAGAATCAGCTATCGAGGCAGTGGGAGATGACTTTCCGTTCGCAATTGGAGAAGCAATTCGCATTCTGCAAATTGACAACCAAATATAATTTATGCACATCAAACAGACTTAGTGTTACAATTATACAACAAATGTACCTGCCACTATGGTTGGCCATGGGTACACCACGTGAAAGTTCTCCATTCTTTCGGAATGATCTTCGCTTCTGTCCATTTCAAAAATTTTATTAGCATAAGATCGAGTAGAACAACTCTATGCAGATATGTCGCTTAAAGCAATGATTCCAGAGAAAACAGCAACAAGTAATATATACCTTTGAAGATAAAAGAAGATGGCAATCAGACTATTTAGTTACATAATAAAAGTGAAATCACATAATTAGGTCAGTAACATTGTGTAATCCTGCCCTTTAAAAAAACACGCACCTTCGTCTTGTGAGCCTTCTTGTCTCCTCGGACTTTTCCTACATTTCTTTCATCAGGGTTGGCTGCAACTCTTCTAAAAAATGTCGGATCTGAATATCTCCTCAAACATGACCCAGGGCCACCAGTATCGAATCTAAAAACACCAGAATATATCAATATCTTCTATCCCTAGTCACACCTCTTGTCAATAAGATCAAGAAAATAACAGAGAAAGATGTGACTTACTTGTCAAGCACATGCAAACGTGGGGTATCCCGACACTCTTCATATGAGTCCATGATAAAACATGGCAAGTCATTGTCAATAAAATGATGTTTCCTATTTTGAATACGAGCATGCCAGTCAGAACCTGCAATGCAACTGTTTTCCAATGAGAACCGAAGCAATTTAAACAGAAAGGAGATGAATAACAACAGCTTGGAGTCATCTGGAAGATCATCACAGCATGAAGAATTTTCAATGTATTGCACTTTCACAAAAGTTCAACAATTTATAATTGTTGGAGCAATTTAGAAGGCATTCAGAATAAGGAAATTTTCAGGAATAGTGTCAGTCACTGCATGCACTTCTAGTCCCCAGATATTGCAGCACAAGCATCCAGCTCAAAGTCCTCGCATGTGTATGATTTTCACAGTTAACAAATAAGGAAGTTAATTGAGCGCATATGTTATACTGATACAATTTTGCAGAGTCCACACAATGTGAATCGTGACAACTACCACTTGCCGATGTGCACCACTTTATAACAACATTTTCTTGTTACAAAACTTCTTTCCCAAAATTTAATCATGAACAATATGCTAGTAGAGGTTTCTTGCTATAAAATCTCAATGTGGTATTTTTGACCCTGGGTTGAAGCACCCATTGCATATCTCACAAAAAGGCTCATTTGACAGTTGTTTAACAAGGCAAATTCGGCATCAACATAAGAGTCAGAGTAACCCAGCACCTACTTGGACAGCCAATTTCAACGTCTTTCCAAATTGGCATCTCCATTGATTGCATAGTGAAGTAAAAAAGTCCAAAAAGGAACTCAAATGAAGGCAGGGATAGCGACATGGAACTTAAGCAAGCTTATGGAAAACAAGCACCTTAACATAAGAGTCAGAGTAACCCAGCACCTACTTGGACAGCCAATTTCAACGTCTTTCCGAATTGGCATCTCCATTGATTGCATAGTTGAGTAAAAAAAGTCCAAAAAGGAACTCAAATGAAGGCAGGGATAGCGACATGGAACTTAAGCAAGCTTATGGAAAACAAGCACCTTACTATGTTATGCAGACTAATCCAGAAGACTACTTCTGCTCAGAACAACAACAAAAAAGTGCAAGATTGTAGTTCTAGAACCAAATCTCAGGCGAATCGAATTGGAATCAAGAGCTTCAGACGAAAAAGCATTAGAAGAAGAGATGATTAAGCCACACCTGCCGTGTAAGCGAAATGTATATGGCTCGTTTGGGCCAATATTGCCTTCTCCAGTGAAGGAAGAGCAGCTTCAATGCGCTGCGCGCGAACCGTCAGCTTATGACTCCGTGAAGCCGTCACCGCCACCTGCTCCTGCAACCCATGGAAGACCTCTGCTGCAAATCTAATGTCCAAGGATATGTGGTCTCAGAAGACAGTCGAAGAAAAGCGAAAAAAACAACAAAAAAATTCAAAATTTCTCGCTGGTTCCAAATTTCTCAAAGAATTCACATCATAAAAGGGAAGAGAAACCGCAGGAATTTCAAGGAAAATAGGTTCAATCCGCGAAAAATCAAGCTCGAGTCATCAAATGAGCTTTCTTCATCAAATCGAACGACCCGAATCGCGCTTCCCGAAACTGAAAAAAGCCCAAATCCCAGCACGAATTCAATGAACCGAACGACGGACATTCCCCGCATAGCAATTTCCATTTCCCCCTCTCTCTCATGAACTTCCAGTCGTCCCCCTCGCCGCTCTCTTCGAGCATGCAAGCGCGAGAGCAGAGAACAAAGCTCAAAACCCACCCAAACCCAATGAAACGAAACCAAATAGGAAAACCTAAGCCCGGCCTCCGGCGCTCGAGTTCACCGAACTGCCGGGGCCGGCGAGAGAGGACGAGCGGGGGGGAAACGTACTCGGCAAGATCGCCCAGCTGGCGCAAGATCCCGACGAGCCCGGCGACGGCGACCCCGTCGAGGACGGCCTTGGGATCCTCCCGGTCGGCGTCGGCGTGGAGCTCCGGCCGCCCCAGGGCGTACTCGTTCCTCACCCGGAACCGCACCAGCGGCATCTCTCTCTCCTTCAACCTCCTCCTCCTCCTCCTCCTCACCACCACCACCACCTCCTCAGCAGCAGCAGCTAGCAGAGCTACCAGAACTAGCAGAGCTGGGGCAGAGCTGGCTCCCCCTCTCTGTCTACTTTCTCTCTGTAGTCTTGGCCGGAGGGGAGACGTGGGGCAGCGAAAGCAACGGGGCGCGCGCCGAGGAGGATGAGTGAAGTAACGATCAGTGAATGAAGAGAGAGAGAGAGGTGGAATCTCTGGGTAGGTGGAGAGAGAATGGAGCTGCTTAACTGCCGATAGAGAGAGAAAGAGAGAGAGAAAGTAGAGAGAGAGTGTGCGGGGAGAGATTGCCAACTCTGCACGGTATTCTCTCTCCTGTTGTGAGGGGGCGACGGGGGGGAGATCACTGTCGTCTCACTCTCTCTCTTTCTCTCTCTTTCTCTCTCTTCGCTGCTCCTTCCTCCTCCCCCTTCCTCCAGACTTCCACGGGGTTTTGGGGATGCGGGGCCCGCTGCGAATGGACGCAACTGCCCCTGGAGATCTTCGTTAATGACCTCGCCTGCCCCCTCCGCTCCGCGGGACGGCGCCGTTTTTGGGCGGGCGGGGGCAGGGAGGGAGGGACAGGACGTGGACGCCATGACAATCCGAGCCATGAGTCGTTTTCGTCCGGGGGTTTTCCACGGTTGACAACGTGTTAATTGGATTCATATATATATGAAGAAAAAAAAAAAGACAAAACGTATTAATAATAGGTTTTTCCACGGTCAATAACGTGTAATTAACTCATGAGAAAATCAAGCTCTTTTTTTTTTCTGATTCTTTATTAAATATAAGTTTAAATTTCAATGAATTATGCGAATAACTATATGAAATTTAAGCAGCCATTTAGATGTGAATTGAAAGATAAAAAAAAAGTCAAGAGTAAAAGTCAACCCTGACGATCCATCACACCGGATGGATTTCGGTAACTGTGGATGTAAAATTTAAATGAGGGTAGTTTTTTTTTTTTTTTTTTTTTTTTGGTTGAAAAATTAGGGTAGTTTAAGGTTGCCTCTTTACTTCTTTTTGTGGGTTATTTGGTGAGGAAGTGTTCAGTTCAATGTATCCAAACCGAGAACGGAGGGGATGTTGACTTGTATCTAACTTCAACCATGAGTGGTGGGAGGCCCCCCGTCGCCATCACCATCTTATGCAAAAAGCTCTTGCTTTCCTAAGGTCTCCTGAAAATCATGGAGACTTTGCCCCCCACTGAGTGCTTTCCCCTTTCCCCCTTCTTAATCCGAGAAAATATATTATTCTTTCATTTGCTTCATGAGAAATAAATAATTTTAAAAAAAAAAAATCTTAAAATTGATTGTTTATATTACTTGAAATAATTAGTCAATATAAAATGGTTTCGTTGGTTAGAAATGTTACCATCCTGGTTCTATTTGGATGTCTTTAGGCTCTGAACTAAAGGTCCAAGTAATTTTTTGCTAAAAGGCCGTCCTTGAGAGGCTTGAACGGGTTGTTCGTCCATTGTGGGAAGGCATACCTGCAGAAAACTGACTTTGTCCTTCAAATATTTTTATAAAAAACATTTATCGTTTCATTCGTTTTTTTGTAAGTGGTACAAATGATGGTGTGTGTATTTTACTCTGAATTATATACTAATTGAAGTGGTTTTTTTCCTCATATTTGGCCGTATTGCGGATGAGGTGATTCGTAGGTGATATAGTGAAGAAATCACGCAACAATTAACTAGTCTAAAATCATCCAACGGCTCATGATTTTAGCAGGTAAATTGAGTTAGAACAGAAAAAGTCTAAAAGGTCATATCTTTGCACCGGGTTAATAAAAATAAAACATCTGATAAACATACGAAGAACACCTAGCCATAGATAAATCAAATTAATATTCAAAACAAAAAAAAAAAAATGACATGGCATTGGCCTCCATTACAAATATATGAAGCGAAAAATTATGATGATATGAGTTTTGAAACGATACAAATTGTTATTTTTTTCTTAAAAGTAGGTAAAAAAAAAAAGAATTGGTGTTGTTATAATAGAATATGAAAATAATATTACTATTAGATTAAATTTAGTCGTTGATTATAAGTAGGAAATCTTGTTCATTAAAATATGTTTATCTAAATTATCGTATTCTACAAAGATATTGTATCTAACAGTTGAAGTATATTAGCAATTCATCTATCTATTAAGAAATCAATCAAACATCATATGTATTTGTACAAATCTGATTTGTCAAATAATCATCTTTCTGTATGCAAATGATGATTCACATGCCGTATCGATAATCAAATAATAATGAAAAGATGCGAAATAAGCGAATGATGGAAATGTTTTCACCTGATATAAGCCGAAAATTGAAGTATTTTTATCAATGCACAATAGCAAGGATAAAATAAGGGTGACCACCGGCCATGGTGGCTCCGCTGGATAAGAGCTCCATTGATCTTTCCCCAAATGTGAGGGGATTGAAACCCAGAAGATGTGCTTGGTGTCTTAAGTGTGATGCCGGGGTGGTGGGTCCTCCGCTAGCGTCACCCCAGGTTTACTTCGCCGGCTGTCGGCTATACAAGGGTTCTCGGGTCATAAAAAAAAAAATTTAAAAAAAAATAAGGGGGGACTTTAACATTGATCGAAAAGGCAAAAGTCACTTGAACCAATTTGAAGTTTATTAATTGATTGTTACATGTTTGTCATCATACATGAGATCAAGAGAGATGGCGTGATTTGCTCAATAATTATCTAGCGTTTTTTCTTTGACCTGATGAAATGTTAGGTAAAAAAGGGAAGCCAAAAGATGTTAAGAACAAATCCGATGGTCCGAATTTGGACAATTGCCATGCAATTTATTTGTTTTAATTGCGGCAAAGGAGAACCGTTTTGCGCATCTAAGAACAAGGTCCACACACTTAATAAATTAAGCTAATAATTATATTCAACGCAAGCATTTAAGGGTTCGACCCGATATTGCATTTTCTTGTTCCTGAAAAATACAAATTTTTCTAATCGCAAGTGGTTGCTTGAATATTAATATATCCACCCAATTTTATTATATTGGATTGAGGCCCTGATAATAACTGGATTCCTGTCCAGATTATAGATAAAATTATCACGTTGAGTCAGTCAAAAGAGTTGACTAGTGAGTAGATGCAAGTTTGGTGAAGGGTTTGACCTAATCTAAGTGCGATCTTTGGGTATCTTAGTTGGCGTTCACTCCACCCAATGTGCTCAGGTAGCTGCCAAAAGAAAAGGTTTTTTTTTTTTTTTTCAAGAGTTGCTAAATCTCATTTTTAACTACATTTTGTCTTTTCCAATGCTACCTAATCCATATCTTAAGATCTCAACCTATGTAGGAAGAAACTTCCATGTCGTAAGCCAAAGTGAGGCAGGTGGTGAGCCCAGGGAAGTGCCATGATTACATAATTACATCATTAAAGCTCGCAATTATAGGTTTCTTTTAGGTATTGATAAAGACAATTTTTTTTTTCTTTTTGCATAATGGTGACCTATAAGGGCGCGCATGTCAAAATTTCTACTTCTCTATTTCTCTGTTTCTTTGTCCCCCGGAACAGGTTTAGAATAGAAATTTGTTTAGTAACGCAATTTGATTTTTCTGTTTCTAGAACAGATTTCTATTCTAGAAATAGATTTGAAATAGAAATCAGAAGCTAAAATTTTTAACTTCTCAATTTCTGTTTCAGAAATTTTGTCATGCGCACTATAAGTCGCTTGCTTACTTAGTTGTTTCCTTATTTATCATTTCCATTACAATATATCGTTATATGATTTGTCTCTTGATACTACAACTTGTAATATAATCATTGCCACGCATAACAGTGCATGTGAGATAAGGGTGGAAGTAAGTAGATCTATCGCATGCTCTGCATATAGAAGATAAGAGATGGATGAATATTGTCTTTAATGAGGGAATACATTAATGGATATATGGATTGACACGTAAATCAACATGTCATTTTTTTTCACAATTTTGTAAAGTTTTTTAAATAATATTTTAAGCATACCACGTGAACTTCCTAGTTAGGGGTCCATCTGCAAGATCTACACCTACGTCTGTAGATCCGAGTGTTTACTAGTAATAATCATAGTTTAGTGAACCGCATATGCATGGCAGACCAAACACATGATTAATCAAAACATGCAGTCATCATATCACTGCTCATCCACTTTAATTATAATCAATTAAAAACAAAGCCTCCTTTTTTTTTTATTTAAACCTTGGAATATGAAAATCTTAGTTTCAATTTATTACTGATATAAACAGTACCGACAAGATATTTTATAACTGATGAGAACGTGGTGAGATCCCCCCCCCCCCTTCTCCTTTCTCTCTCTTTGGTTGGCTTTCCTAGGAGAATTTAATTAGACTATGCATTAATTTCTTTGAGCAGACCGAGAGGCTGCAATAACTACTAGTGTAATTCTTTTCTATCTTGGAATTGACACCAAGAAAATTCTCTTATCACGTTCTCAGCTAATGAGGTAATTAAAGGTACAATCAAATAAATCCCTTTTGAAGCTCTAGTCATTCTTTTCAGTATGTACAATCGAATGATAAATTCTTGATCGATACATGTGAGAGGATCGATTGAATCGAATGAAATTCATATGCTCCGTATTGCACAAAAATACAAAGCTATCCGATGAAGGTATTCTCAATATAACCTAAGGTCTTATAAAAAAAAAAAAACAAAATCATATTCCAAGCGAATTTTTCATCCACCACCTCGGGAAGTAGTTATAAACTCCGCAAAAATTGCTATTATCAAATACAGGTGTGTTTGATATGTGCATGGTCTAATATGACTAGATTCATACCCCTATGTGTAATCTAGCCAACCCTAATTGTTAGCATAACCCGAGGTCTCATTAAAAAGAAAAAAAAAATCATATTTTGCACGTACTATTTCATCCTATCAGCTCGGAAGTAGTTATAAACTCAGTAAAAATTACTGTTAGCGAATACAAGTATGTCTAATACGTGTGTGGCCCAATATGACTAAATTCATACCCCTACGTGTAGTCTAGTTAATCTTGATTGTCATAGAAATATAGATTAGCTATTAAGGACAAGTTCTAGCAATTCACTTGCAAAACTTGCTATTATCAAATACAAGTGTGTTTGATATGTGCATGGTCTAATATGACTATATTCATACCACTATGTGTAGTCTAGCCAACCCTAATTGTCAGTATAACCCGAGGTCTCATTAAAAAAAAAAAATCATATTTTGCACGTACCGGTTTCGTCCTATTAGCTCAGAAGTAGTTATAAACTCAGTAAAAATTGCTGTAAGCGAATACAAGTATGTCTAATACGTGCGTGGCCCAATATGACTAGATTCATACCCTTATGTGTAGTCTAGTTAATCTTGATTGTCATAGAAATATAGATCAGCTATTAAGGACAAGTTCTAGCAATTCACTCGCAAAAATTGCTATTATCAAATACAAGTGTGTTTGATATGTGCATGGTCTAATATGACTAGATTCATACCCCTATGTGTAGTCTAGCCAACCCTAATTGCCAGTATAACCCGAGGTCTCATTAAAAAAAAAAAAATCATATTTTGCACGTACCGGTTTTGTCCTATCAGCTCAGAAGTAGTTATAAACTCAGTAAAAATTGCTGTAAGCGAATACAAGTATGTCTAATACGTGTGTGGCCCAATATGACTAGATTCATACCCCTACGTGTAGTCTAGTTAATCTTGATTGTCATAGAAATATAGATTAGCTATTAAGGACAAGTTCTAGCAATCACTTGCAAAAATTGCTATTATCAAATACAAGTGTGTTTGATATGTGCATGGTCTAATATGACTAGATTCATACCCATATGTGTAGTCTAGCCAACCCTAATTGTCAGTATAACCCGAGGTCTCATTAAAAAAAAAAAAATCATATTTTGCACGTACCGGTTTCGTCCTATCAGCTCAGAAGTAGTTATAAACTCAGTAAAAATTGCTGTAAGCAATACAAGTATGTCTAATACGTGCGTGGCCCAATATGACTAGATTCATACCCTTATGTGTAGTCTAGTTAATCTTAATTGTCATAGAAATATAGATTAGCTATTAAGGACAAGTTCCGGCAATTCACTCGCAAAAATTGCTATTATCAAATACAAGTGTGTTTGATATGTGCATGGTCTAATATGACTAGATTCATACCCCTATGTGTAGTCTAGCCAACCCTAATTGCCAGTATAACCCGAGGTCTCATTAAAAAAAAAAAAATCATATTTTGCACGTACTATTTCATCCTATCAGCTCGGAAGTAGTTATAAACTCAGTAAAAATTGCTGTTAGCGAATACAAGTATGTCTAATACGTGTGTGGCCCAATATGACTAGATTCATACCCCTACGTGTAGTCTAGTTAATCTTGATTGTCATAGAAATATAGATTAGCTATTAAGGACAAGTTCTAGCAATTCACTTGCAAAAATTGCTATTATCAAATACAAGTGTGTTTGATATGTGCATGGTCTAATATGACTAGATTCATACCCCTATGTGTAGTCTAGCCAACCCTAATTGTCAGTATAACCCGAGGTCTCATTAAAAAAAAAAAAATCATATTTTGCACGTACCGGTTTCGTCCTATTAGCTCAGAAGTAGTTATAAACTTAGTAAAAATTGCTGTAAGCGAATACAAGTATGTCTAATACGTGCGTGGCCCAATATGACTAGATTCATACCCTTATGTGTAGTCTAGTTAATCTTGATTGTCATAGAAATATAGATCAGCTATTAAGGACAAGTTCTAGCAATTCACTCAAAAATTGCTATTATCAAATACAAGTGAGTTTGATATGTGCATGGTCTAATATGACTAGATTCATACCCATATGTGTAGTCTAGCCAACCCTAATTGCCAGTATAACCCGAGGTCTCATTAAAAAAAATAAAAAATCATATCTTGCATGTACCGGTTTCGTCCTATCAACTCAGAAGTAGTTATAAACTCAGTAAAAATTGCTGTAAGCGAATACAAGTATGTCTAATACGTGCGTGGCCCAATATGACTAGATTCATACCCTTATGTGTAGTCTAGTTAATTTTGATTGTCATAGAAATATAGATCAGCTATTAAGGACAAGTTCTAGCAATTCACTCGCAAAAATTGCTATTATCAAATACAAGTGTGTTTGATATGTGCATGGTCTAATATGACTAGATTCATACCCATATGTGTAGTCTAGCCAACCCTAATTGCCAGTATAACCCGAGGTCTCATTAAAAAAAAAAAAAAATCATATCTTGCATGTACCGGTTTCGTCCTATCAGCTCAGAAGTAGTTATAAACTCAGTAAAAATTGTTGTAAGCGAATACAAGTATGTCTAATACGTGCGTGGCCCAATATGACTAGATTCATACCTTTATGTGTAGTCTAGTTAATCTTGATTGTCATAGAAATATAGATCAGCTATTAAGGACAAGTTCTAGCAATTCACTCGCAAAAATTGCTATTATCAAATACAAGTGTGTTTGATATGTGCATGGTCTAATATGACTAGATTCATACCCCTATGTGTAGTCTAGCCAACCCTAATTGCCAATATAACCCGAGGTCTCATTAAAAAAAATAAAAAATCATATCTTGCATGTACCGGTTTCGTCCTATCAACTCAGAAGTAGTTATAAACTCAGTAAAAATTGCTGTAAGCAAATACAAGTATGTCTAATACGTGCGTGGCCCAATATGACTAGATTCATACCCCCACGTGTAGTCTAGTTAATCTTGATTGTCATAGAAATATGGATCAGCTATTAAGGACAAGCTCTGGCAATTCACTCCCAGTCAACGAGTGGTGATGTATCTTTCATTTTTTCGATGCGGTCCCTTTTGTCGAAGCTGTCCTGAAAATTTGCTGTCCATTAATTCGACACCTAATTTTCGAAGGGCCTACCCACGCCATTCCAAATCTGAAGGCTATTCACCTCTCGGGTCATCTTCAAGAACTTACTCCTTCTGATTTCAGGACTGAAAATTCGCAAAATTCCAAATGCTTCGACCATTTCACATCTACTTCCACGACCCCACCCAATCAATGTACAAGATAATGTACTATTTAATGAGTGTATAATGAACCGAAGCGTACAGAACAGATCATATAAATGCTAACTTTTACATAGTCTTGT